>JAUUDY010389437.1:0-11294 GCA_032361765.1 Panulirus inflatus
TCTCGCCTCCTCCTCCTCCTCCAGGAACACAGCTGTGGAGGTAAACGTCGAGGTAATCTTCTCTCATGGGTGTATACTGTCCTTGGCGTTCCGCACTCCACCACCGCTGTTCCAGTCTCTGTACATTTCATTCAGACATGGTTGCTTCTCACAGTCGTCTGTTTTTTTTCTGTGTATCATTATCATAAATACAATTATCATTACATGATGTGGTTAAATGATGCCACTTATGCCAGAATTCATAAGCCCCTTTTGATTTCTAAAAAATCTGGAGTCCCCAGCCCTGACCCGGCAAGCTGGTAAATGGCAGATGAGCCCAATTACCCAAGAATGCTTAACATAGTACTGTTAGCACTGCTCATCAAATTTATCTTCAGTAATAAAGTCATCTTTCTACAAAAAAGTAAATTATTAAACATGAAGAATTACCTGTAAATTTATTGCATTTTCAACTGATGCTTGAGAATCTTTCAATAACTGATCCATTCGAAGATGAATCTCAAGAGGCCTATGGTCAGTGGAACAGGAACCCTTTTGGGAAGCATCATTCCTCACATCAACAAGTGTACCTGCCTGGGCATGATGGAGTAGTGGTGCTTCCCTACATATCAGGGATTTAATCTTAGATGACTTTCCAATGACAAGTATCTGAGAATAATAAAGAAAAGTTGTATTTATGGGCACACAAATAAATTTTCAGTAAATTATTTTCAATCTAAAGGTTTAAATTTCCCACTCTTACAGGACGGTAACTCAAAAAAAATCTCCTCCATATATGTCACTCAACTTTACTTTAAATTCCAACTTGCACACATTTTCTCACTGTTCTTCAACCTCAACTTTACTGTCTAACTGCATCATCTAACCCATACACAATTATACTGCTTTGTGATGTTCCAACATATAATTTATAAACATATCAATAGCAAGTCTCACAGACTCTTTTACTGTATGACTATAATTGCAATTCCATACCTTCTTTGAACTTCCATAAATTCCATATCAACAAATGTAACCCCTCTTACTATATGAGGCCCATAGTTATCATAAACAGTCGTATATGTAACATGATATAATTCATCTGACAGAGGTAGGTACACTCATACGAATTAAATTATTTTTTCATGTTAACTGAAGGAAAATATTGGAAGGCATAATCATATCTGGATTAACAATAAAGCATAATCATATCTGGATTAATAATAAAACAATCTCCATACACAGGGTATACCTTAAGAATGGTACAGGTAGAATATCAAAAAATCTGTATTTTTATAATCTGTAATATCAATGAATCAGTAGGCCAGCACACTATAAGATTATGCCAACTTGGAGCATGCGTGTCCAATACATGATATCAATTAAAGGTTCATTATATACTTTAATTACATATATTACATATAAATAACATTAAAACCTGCATTAGGTATATAAACTTAATGAAGATTATAGTATGTTCAGACCATAACATATGGCCCATACACAGTATTTCTAAAATCCTTAAAAATCTGAGGTTTTGACATTGTTTGGTCTTGAAGATTTCAAATATTAAATGTTCTGCCTGCATATTGTACGTCATTAAAAGTGAAGTCAACTTGCACATCAAATGAGAAATTAAACACAAGTAAAAGGATCATGTTCACTTACATTACCAAGCAGAATCTGCACAAGTTCATGGACAGGAGTATTTGGATGGAAAGGATATCACCCAATAATATGCTGCACACTCTGAGTGCATAATGGTCTAATTACATACCCACCCTTTTGTTACCCTCCTCAAAAGAAGATAACCACACAAATAATGTACAGAATATTTATTTGTACTAATTAAATGAGGAATCATGCAAAAGAGAATTAATTACTTTCATGTCTGTGCAATACCTATGTATTTGCTCTCCTAATTTGTATAACTAATCTAACTAAAACCAGATGAAGTGTGGTACATGAATTGTTTATCTCCATCAAAGCATTCAATACAACTGAAATCACTGACCTTAAAATTTTTTTCATATCCAGTGCCTCTGCCCCTTGTTGGGGGGACCTCCTTGATCACTCCAAGTAATTTGTTATTTTTACAACCATCTCCTCCATCCTCTGAACTACCTGCTTTGAGGAAGACACCAGATTTCCATCTTCTGTTTAAACATTTAAGATGTGAAAACGTCAGTTTCTGCATACATGGCCTAGACATAACATGTACAGCTCCTCTGGCAAAACAAATGTTGCTGATCTGATTAGCTAGCACCAGGGTATTCACCCCTCGTGCCCAAACCATGCTACACATAGTCCAATACCATTTTCAGTGTGATCTGTAAGAAAATAAGAAAAATTATCTTTAAAATCTGTTCTAACAACAAATATCATAAAATATGAGTGCAATTAAATTCATTAGTTTAATATAGAATTTCTTAACAAACATATTACCTCACTTGTGTTAATTTGTAAGGCAGAATTTTTTTCATGACGGCATAAAGGGACTTCTTACTGATGTTCTTCTGTAAAGCACTTTTGAATGAGCCACTGGGTATTTTATTATCAATTCATCCACAGGAAAATGGAGATACTTCATTAATCAAAATTTAGGGTACTAATTTAAGATTTTATGTAAGTGCTAACCTCTCTTTTTATCATTCAAAGATACCTTACAGCTTTACATATATTTAGCATAGTGTACTGAACAGTCTATTAAAGTAAAAGGTGGACACTTCATTCCATGAAAATCTGAGATATATCTTTCTGAGCTTTAAGCATTGTTTCATTGCAAGCAGATAAGCAACATGTAATTATCCAGCATAAAAAAAATAATGGTAGAAGATCTCCAGTCTAAAACATCCAATATTCAAAAGCCCAGGCATTTAAGATTGCTGTCAAAGAGGTACATGAATTTCCAAAGTTTGAATTCAGGTAGTTAATGATCCATGCTTTTCCCAATAATTTCAGTAATTTTTGCCGTTGTTATACCCTTATAATGGCATCCAACAACTGTCCATTTCCAACTCTTCAACTTCAATCAATGAAATTATAAAAAATTATTTAGTCTAGAACCAGAGACAAGGAAGAAATAAATTTTTTAATGTTTTAGAGAGTATATACTGATTATGTATATTATACACATAATTCAAAAAAGCCATAACCTGAAGGTTGCTCCTATGATGCTAGAACTGGAGACCTTCTTTACTGTAATGTATAAACAGACAATAAAATAAAACTGCAATAGTTCAGCATCCAACAACTTAGAAAGTCTAGAAACTTAGACCTTTCAGATGGCGTGGACTTCCACATAGCAAATTAGACAACTCTTCATTGCCAAATGGTAATTGGCGTCAGTGTGAACATGAGAACTACCTCCCATGCAGTTGTATTGCTCAAAGCAGGTTCCAACAATTCAGATCCCAGATGTTACTTGTAGTCACATGTTGTAGCGTATTCAAGGAATTGTTGCACATGACAAGAGATGACCTGAGGTGCTTGAGTTCCAAACACAGTATATATCCAATAAGTGCTGATGCATCAGAGCTCTATACAGACTTGTACTGCAGATGCATCAGAGCTCTATGCAGACTTGTATTCATGATCCTTTTATTTCAGCAAAGAGTGTTTTCCCTTTTAAGATATCTGCTCGTGATACTTCACACCCTGGAAAATCTGGTGCTGCATTAAAACTCTTGCAGAGAAACAAGTTACCGAGCTTTAAGTGAGATATTACAATCAGTCTAATCTATCAAAATTTTACAGTACAAGTAGTTTTCAACTTTATCAGTAAAGACAGTGAGAAATACAGAATCAGTTAAATTTATGCATTCACACTTTCCGTGTTCATTCAACATCGGTTACACCTCCACTTTCCATTTCCCTCACTGCTTCCTCTATATCCCTATCATTCCTATTTCCATACAGATCTTTTAACTTTCTCTTTTATGATGCTTTCCTGTCCTCATTATGTACATTCCCATGAACTCTAATCCTACTTTAACAATACTCATGTCTTTATATAATTATCCCTTACAGATTCTAAGTACAATCGCCAATGTTTACTAGATTTGTCTAGTACACTCTTGTTTTTCACAGATAATAGGCGGTAGGCAACCACTAACCAGGGAGATATTACAACATGGGTGTCAAAAGGCTTAGTGACAGAGGCATGGTGAGCCAGCTCTACAGTGGTTAATGAGTTTCCCTCCCTGACCCGAAATGCTGTCAATCCTTTTTGCCTCATGCACTCATGGGTAGCTGGCATTCAGTCTACAAAAACACTCTCTCCATCTTACATGTAACCCTTGACAACGTGTAAATCTTATGGCCCTTGGTTCATAATTCTAAAATTGTCTTGTGGTGAGCACTACATGATAGCCCTACAAATGGCAAAATCTCATCATAGACAAAGAAAGTTCAAGAGATGGCACCCCATGAATGTAGAATTCTTTCCCCTAATTACACAAACATATAATTACACAGACCTGCCTTCTGCAGCTATTTGCCTCTCTCCAATATAAGGCAGCTTATCATTCTCCCTTAGATTTCATTTTTTTTTTTTCTGAGACCCTGATCTGCCTTCCTTTGATTCATAATCATTTTAATCTCTTTCTCACTCTCTCTTATTGAAGATTTCATATTCTAAACTCTTTACCATCCACTCATCATTGTTTTATAAAAAATTCATGTTTCCTTCTGAAGCTCTCTTTTTCTCACTGACCAACTTCCTGAAATCTTCATCCCTACATGTCATTTCCCCTTTCCCCATGGCATGATAAAATCAAAATTAAGTATGCAGGAAACCTTTTGTTGACACACCTTTGATATAAATTTGATACTGATATGAGAAATTATTACAGGACAGATATTAAATCAGACTTAATAGTCTTTTCAAGTTTTCAATTATTTCAATGGCAAGTCAGTTTTATAGCATTTATAGGTGTGGAAGTATGAGCAATGGCTTTCATCATGTCTTCACATCATGTATATTCCCATAGGACTGACATAGCAAGCTAAGGCTTTCCAAACAGCTTACATTTTTCACTCTAATGCACCTTACCTCTACCAATGTAATACCTAGAGTATCTGCTTTACAGCTTTTCTTTACATCTGTGCTAGCATCTTGACATGTCCTGTAGCTATAACATTTGAAAATGGCAGAAATACAGCTATGTGGCAGATACACTCAATACTTGATAACAGCACTTGCATGCAACATGAAAAAAAAACAAAAAGGAAGCATCCTACTTTAAACTAAAAAAATCTATAACTGGGAGTATCTTAGAATAAGAATGAGGAAACTATGGGCTAAAAATGTTTTACTGTGGGTGAATTTGAAGTGGTAGCATCCAGAAAAATATACAAATACTGTATGGGGAGGACTGGTTCCTTCAAATGTGGGCAGAAAAAATTTATGTCACTTATGTAATTGCCTTGCTGTGATCATTTATGTCATATGCACTGTAGTTAGACCTTAGGTGGTGAACACACTGAGCATGGTGTAAGGATGTTTGCTAGTGATTGTTTGAGGCTGTATGTACCTGACCCACCCCTTTAATGTGGGAATGGAGTACAGTAATGATAATATTTCCCAGTATGATTTCATACTGTGGTTTATGGGGTTAATGGTCTCATTCATTATAATTTTTCTTTCCTCATAACTGCACAACATTTAATCATTTTTCTTATTCATTTTTATACAGAAACAAGTTACATTAACTTTAATTTCTGCCTACCATTAAAGTACTTTGTTTCCTTGTTTACATATTATGTTCTGGTAAATGAGTTGCTACTAAGGATGCCTTTCAAGAATTTCAAATTCTTGGATTCAGTATTTTGAATGACAAATACTCAAACTGAGCATGAGAAAATGGAATTCAAAATGACAGATAATAAAAGTACATTAAAATCATTAACTAACATTAAAAGAATTAATCAAGCCCATAAAATAATCCCTCAGTTAATCTATAATTACTTAAAAAAAAGTATATACCGTGTTAAATTTTGGCTGCTTTACGTCCACTGCAGCAGATGATTTCATAAGGATGTGTACATTCACCTGCGTGGTAGAAGTAAAAAGAAAATATCTTAGTTGTGAAAATGTAAGGATAGATTTATAAAGCAAAATGACATTTTTTTTTTATCTAAATATAGGTTTAATAAGGTTTTGTAAATAAAAAAGCATTATATGAAATTATAGGAAATGTAAGTCATTGAAGGTCTATAAACCTACTGTATGTTTATAAGAAAAAAGAAACAGACAATATGACAGATGTTTAAGGTACTAACAAGTTTGGAAGATTAACACAGACAGTTTTCCTTAAACATAAATTCTAGACAAGGTCATTCATATGTACCATTTTTTTTTATTGTGAAATAAATTATTTAATGTGATTTTCATCATTCTGTCATTGAATAAAGGAATTCCTTCAAACTATAGTTCAAGCAATTACTTCATTTAAGTAATAACATACTCTAATGTTGCAATTTTATTTCCTAACATTCTGGTGAAAATGATATCGAACAATGGTGTGGTGAAATTTAATGCTGCCCTACTATTAACTTATAAACAACTATTAGAAGCACTGACGGCAGTGACACTAAGATATAATCTAATAAAATCTGATAAAGGGCTTTCTACTAATGCGGGAGACAGCGACAAAGCAAAATAGAGCAAAAATTTAATGTACGAGGCCAAGCAAATATTTCTAAATAAAACTGAAAATAACACCACTAGGGAAAGTCAGTGAAGTTCTCATTCACTTTGTTGACTTTATAAAAGTTTCATTATCTTATATAATCTAACCACACAACTTTTGTCATCATCATCCAATGCCTTTTAAGTAATTTCATGCAACAGGACCACAAGAAAAAAAAGTAAAAAATACTGAGTGCAGTTGTGATATACTCCAAAGTGAGCAATATCAATTACAATAATTTTTGTCAACATCAATTTGTTAATTGTATGATGGCCTTAAGCTCCACTTCTATTTAAAAGAAACCTTTATTTTCAAGCCCATAGTTTGAAAGGCATATCTAAATTTAGCGGAATAAAAGGAAAAACAATGGAGGTGAAGAATGCGTAGAATGATGCATGCAAGTAAAGCATGTAAGGACAGGGATAGGTGGAGACTTTTGACATGGCCACCATCCACTTGATGGGGAGTAAAGTGCCAGTTTAGGGGCACAACAAACACATCTTCATAATGATGAATTCTGTAGTGATAATGAGCTACGAAGAAATATAAAATGTGACTCGGTGTGTGATTCCCATGAGTTCATTCAGTGATAACTAAGAATTTAGTGGGGAGGCCACTGAAAGTAGGGGGAAGTTTTGGGTTACTTGACCCATTATAAAGTGAAACTTTACAAGAAATTCCCGAAATGTATGGAAACACCTAACTGTACTTGGCTTTTGACATATGATCCTATTTTCAATTGTTTTTGAAAAGCATGGTTATGTTTATATTCAGTTTGTGGGAGGTTTGTCCACTGTGTATTCCCCCTCGAATACAATTCAATGAAATATTACACTTCATATCATGTTTAGTAATTGTTATTGCATTATCTACACACTGGACTAGTGTTGCAGAACAAAATTAATGAATATCTAAAGCTAATAGCGTTGTGGAGCTACATTAAACTTTAACCTAGTTTAGCTTACTCTGGTCAGCTGGGTTAGCTTTATTTAGATCAAGTTAGGTCCTTTGTCTTGCTTTGTTTGTCCTAACCTTCGTAAAAAAACAAATACCCCAATTCTATAACCAGCATTATTGATTATAATGCCCATACGGATGATACACCAAGAATGAAATAATCTTATATAAATCCTGTTAACAGAAGTCATTATAATAAAAGACGTCCTTAGACTACAATCCTACCACACTTCCTAGTCTGGACCTTGACTAAACAACCAAACTTTTTTGGGGGGTGCAACGAACTCATTTCCTCAATAGTTCACACTTGCGACGAAAGATCTTATATTAATGCTAGATTTCCTGTGATATTTCACATATATACGATAATTATATTGGTATTACGAGCTATGGCCACGGTATATAGGGTACAGCTTCAACATACCAGCTTTACCTTCAGAACTTCCTCGACCCACTGGTTACGTTACTTACGTACTGATGTTTACATATCATTCATCGAGAAAAAATAATAATGGCAAATCATCCTTGAATAATTAGATAAATAGCTTATCATAAAAACTCGTAATGAAAATATTTTTTCTTAATATGCTTTATAAAGTTAAATAAGGAATATTGATATAGATATAAAAGAAGTGTATTTGACTAGTGTCTTTTAAAGATTTTCATTTACTACATATATGATTGCGATTTTACCGCCTTGCGGTAATGGCACTAAAGAGAAATATGATCCAGGTCAAGTTTGATTCTCAAGAAATGTATAGTTACAAATGATGATCAAAATTATTATTCTTATCTATATTTATTATTGATAGGTGGAGTATAGGTAAATCACGTAGCATACGTACAACAGAGACGTTCATTCCAAATATTCTTTACGCATACTTTGCTCGCATATAAGCTTCACGCATATGACACGTGAAAAAGATCATCCCAACCATTCACTGTAACATCAATCATACCATATATTGCACCTTATACAATATCAATGTCATTAAGAGTGAAATAGCACATGGGAAATTGCAGGGCCTTCTTACCATCATTCTTTTTCTCTTCTCCTCCTCTTCCTATATTCTTTCTCTACTTTTGACCTCATCACCTCTTTTTTTATATCTCTTTCTCATTTTGTCCCCTTTTTCTTCCTCCTCTCCTCTTTCTTCTTCTTTTCCTCTCCTTTTTTCTTCTCTTCTCCTCCTCTTTCCCCTTATCTCATCTTTTTTTTCTCCATTCCAGTAATGTGATCCTCGAGACACACACACACACACACACATCAGGCTGATCCTCATCGTCACAATAACCGACCAAGCTCACAACATCATGTCGGACGCCGAGGATGACTTTATGTGTGACGACGAGGAAGAGTATGACTTGGTGAGTCAAATATCTCCTTAATGTTCAATCACATAAGATCACCAAGGTTCCGTAAACACGGTAATGATGACAGTAGGTTGTATTCCCTGTGTCTATGATTTAAGTAAGCCATTAATATTTTAATCCCGTCGTGGAAAATTTTTGGGATATGTTGATAATCATTAATCGCAGATAGATTGTCGTTTTAAGAGATACAGTGTACTATTGACACTTTACGATGATTCCGTGCATTTTAGTAGCATGTACTCATCTGATTGCCATAAATGATTTCGGGTGTTTCATAGGCTGCCTGCCACCAGTTTTGGGCGGGACAACAAAACCCTGAAATATGCCGAAAGTGTCAAAATGTACCAAGGTAACACTGAATGTTATCCAGATTTGCTTTCGTTATGTTCAAACGAACAGGAAGAACTGTGTTTGATAAAAGAATGCAAAGATTCTGGGATAATTGCAGAAAAAAAAAATAGTATTTCTTAATACCCGCATTATATCCGTCTTCCAAACACCAACATTCATAGTATCTGCACTTATACTGTTTGATCTATGCGAAATGAAATACTTTTAAGAATAAAAAAAAATCTCAAAATAAGTCTTCCCACGTGTTTTTTTGTAGGTTAAAATCAGGGGTACATCAGTAAAGCTTTAATGAGCATATATCTGAAATGTAAGCATGACCTAAACATAAGCATGAGTTTAAACATTTAAATACTAGACAGCTTAATGTCATATTGAATCAAGTCATGTTTACATTGAATATGCAAAATATGTTTCTTAAAAGTAGATCTTAAGGCATTGCAATACATAAAGCATGTGTATGTGATGTTTAGCTCGGAGTGCACAATATGCTAGTTTCTGTACTTTATCAAAATGAATAAGTTTTTGAGTTGTCAAATCTGCTGTAGAAGTGGCCTATATCATAAATTGTTGCACAAAAGATCTGAAGTAGAATAGACAGATTAATTTTGTTGATTAACTTCTATGTTTTCTTCTCCAGGAATATTCCGAAGACAGCAACAGTGAACCAGACGTAGACTTAGAGAACCAGTACTACAATAGCAAAGCCTTAAAAGAAGATGATCCAAGGGCAGCTCTTACATCTTTTCAGCGTGTCTTGGACCTTGAAGCTGGAGATAAGGGCGAATGGGGCTTCAAAGCACTTAAACAGATGATAAAGATAAATTTTAGACTAGTATGGAATATCATGCTAAATTTGGTGGCATTACTGTAGTTTTCTTAAGATGATAGCTAATATGAATTAATAAGTGATAGTATACCATATGTAAAATACTTTAGATACCTTTCTGATAAGTGACAGTATATTTGAAATGTTTTGGACACTTTCTCTTGTATATCTAATATAGAAACAAGATAATTATGTGAAGGAAAATTATTTTTTTGACACCCAAATAGAATATTTTCTCGTTTTCTCAGGGCAACTATGAGGAGATGATGACACGTTACAAACACTTACTGACTTACATCAAATCTGCTGTTACTCGAAATTACAGTGAAAAGTCCATCAATTCCATCCTGGACTACATATCTACATCCAAGAATGTTAGTGATTGTGCAGTGTTTTGCAGTGACATAGCAGTAACCTAGCCAGTCAGTATCATCCATAACCTTAGAATAGCAAATTTTTTCAATCCAGGCAGTAGACATTTTCTTGGTAAAGGAACAACAAGAGGTTGTGTGTGGTTAATTTTACTGAATAGGAAATTGATCGAAAAGTGAGTAGGAAATTTTGATTCGTTGTTGTACATGGATGACTATTTGATATGATAGTTTTATTTTGTAAATGGTATATGTAAAAAATTTATGATAGTTTTATTTTGGAAATGGTATATGTAAAAAATTATACAATAATTAGGTTCTTGTTTTGGAAAGAGATGGGAAGTCAAGTTGTTTAATAATCAGTTTGAATGGAGAATAATTAGATGCTCATGGGTTAAGTTGTTTAGAATTTATAGCCAGTAAGGATGGTAGAGATATAAGTAACATTGAGAAAAGACATACTAGAGAGAAAAAAAAAGAAGGTATTCTGAGACCTTTAGTGAATGGGAAATGTGTGCAAGAAAGTTGAATGATAGAGGGTTGTCCCATCTTGGGTGAATGGATATATTGATAAATATTAGTATTACTAAAGCTAGATTGTTGGTGAGAATATTCATTGCATGTATGGTTCACAGTGAAGTGCCTGAGGATTGGCGGAATGCATGCTTAGTGCCATTGTATAAAGGCAAAGGGGATAAAGGTGAGTGTTCAAATTACAGAGGTATAAGTTTGTTGAGTATTCCT
>JAUUDY010389548.1:0-11294 GCA_032361765.1 Panulirus inflatus
GGAACAACATGATTTGAGGAAGAACACGATAGAATTCAATCCAGTATGGAAAGAACACCAGGATGGAAGAAACACCTGCAATGAAGGAACACCAGGGTGGAAGACACGCCAGGATGAAAGGAACTATAGGATGGAAGGAGCACTAGAATGGAAGGGATGCCAGGATGGAAGAAATTCCAGGGTGGAAAGAACACTAAGATGGAAGAAACACCTGCATTGAAGAAACATCAGGAAGGAAGACACGCTAGGATGGAAGGAAGACTAGGATGGGAGGAAGACTAGGATGGAAGGAACACCAGGATAGGAGATATACCAAGGTGGAAAGAACACCAGGATGGAAGGAACACTTGCACTGAAGGAACACCAGGATGAAAGGACACATAGATGGAAGGTACACGAAGATGTGAGGAACAGGAGGATGGAAGGAGCAGCAAGATGAGAGGAACAGCAAGGTGGGAAGAACGCTAAAGGCGGAAGAAACACCTGTATTGAAGGAACACCCGGATGGGAGAAACACCTGAATTGAAGGAACACCAGGATGGAAGGACACCAAGATGGAAAGAATACCAAGATGGAATGAACACCAGGATGAAAGGAACTAGAGGAGGGAAGGCAAGCAAGGATGGAAAGCACACCAGCACTGAAGCAACACCAGGATGGAAGAACACCAGCATTCAAGCAACACCGGGATGGAAGGGCACCAGAATGGAAGGAGCACTATAAATGAGGGAACCCCAGGATAAAGGGCACGACAATATGGAAAGAACAACAGGATAGAAAGAACACCAAGATAGGTAAAACACCATGATTCAAAGAACACCAGGATGGAAGGAACACTTGGATGAAATGAGCACCAGAATGAAAGGGACGACAGGATTGAAGAAACACCAGGTTGGGAGGAACGCTAGGGTGGAGGGAACATCAGGATTGGAGGAACACAGAGATGGAAGGAACATCCGGATGGAAGGAGAACCAGAAGGGAAGGAACACCAGGATGGAGAGAAAACTAGGGTGGATGGAATATTAGGATGGAAGGAACACTTAGATGGAAGAAACACCTGGATGGAAGGAAAATTTGGGGAAAAGGAACATCAGGATGAGAGAAACACCAGGATGGATTCAACAAAAGGATGTAAGGAAGATAAGGGTGGAGGGAACAGCAGAGGAGAAGGAACACCAGGATAATAGGAACGATAGGATGGAAGAAATACTAGAATGAATGGAACACCAGCATTGAAAGAACATCAAGGTCGAAGAATACCAAAAGGGAAGAAAGACTATGATTGAAGGAACACCAGGATGGGAAACAAGCCATGATGGAACACCGGGATGAACGGAACACTTGAATGGAAGACTCGTCGGGATGGAAGGAGTAATAAGATGGAAGAAACGCTAAGATGGAAGTAACTTCAGGATAAAAAAAGCACCAAGGTGGAAGGAATATCAGGATTGGAGGAACGCCAGTGTGGAAGAAACAGCAAGATGGAAAGAACACCGGGATGGAAGGAACACCAGGGTGGAAGGAACATCAAAAATGAATGGAACACCAGGATGGAAGGAACACCAGGGTGGAAGGAACCGAAATATGGAAGGATAACCAGCATGGTAAAAACACCAAGATGAAAGGAACGCCAGGATTAATTAAACACTAGCATTGAAGGAACACCAGGTGAGAAGGACACCAAGAGGGAAGGAACACGATGATTGAAGGAATTCTAGGATAAGATTAACGCCATGATGGAACACCAGGATGGGTGAAACACCATGTATGAAGGAACACCAGGATTGAAGGAATGTTTGGTGGAGAACACGCCAGTAGTGATATGGCACTAGGATCGAAGGAACAATAATAATGGAAGGAGCACCAGGATGGAAGGAGCACCATGGAAGGAATTCCAAGGTGCGAGGAGTATCAGTATGGGAGGAACACCAGGTGGAAGAAAGAGTCATATGGAAAGGAACACCAGGATAGAGGGAACACCAGGATGGAAGAAACACTAGAATGTTAGGAACATAAGAATGGAAGGAAAACCAGAATGAAAGGAACAACGGGTGGAAGGAACACCATGATGAGAGGAACGCCAGAATGGAAGGAACACCAGGATGGAAGAAACATTAGGAAGGTAAGAAAATCAGAATTGAAGGAACACCACGGTGGAAAGAACAGCAAGATGGAAGGATTACCAGGGTGGAAAGAACACCAAGATGGAAGGAACACCAAGATCAATTGAACTCCAGCACTGAAGAAACACCAGGCTGGAAGGACACCGGGAGGGAAGGAACACGATGATTGAAGAAACATTAGAATAAGAGACAAGCCATGATGGAACACCCGAATGGGTGGAACCCCACGAATGAAGGAGCACCAGGATGGAAGGAATATTTGGATGGATAACACTGCAGCATGACAAGATCACCAGAATGGAAGGAACAATAAGATGGGACGAACACCAGGATGGAAGGAACACCATGGTGGAAGGAACATCAAGATGAGAGGAACCCAAGGGTGCAAGGAGTATCAGTATGGGAGGAACACCAGAGTGGAAGGAACAGTAAGATGGAAGGAACACCAGCATAGAGGGAACACTAGGATAGAAGGACTAGGATGGTAGGAACACCAGAATGTAAGGAACATTGGATGAAAGGAACAACAGGATACAATGAATACCATGATGGGAGGGACACCTGGATGTAAGGGAAGTCAGGATGAAGGAACACCAAGATGGAAGAAACACTTGCATTGAAGGAACATGAAGATGGAAAAACACCTGTATTGAAGGAATACCAGGATGAAAGAACACCAAGATGAGGAAAACAGCAGGATGGAAGGCTAACCATGATGAAAGGAAAAAGAGTATGGAAGGGATGCCAGGATGGAAACAACACCAGGATCGAAGGAGCACTATAACTGAGGGAACACCGAATTGGAGGGCACACCGTTATAGAAAGAGCATCAGGATGGAAGGAATACCAGAATGTGCGAGCACCAAGATATAAAGTACGCTAGGATGGAATGAACTCTAGGATGAAATAAACACCAGAATGAAGGGAACACCAGGATGGAAGAAAGATTAGGATGAAAGGAACAGCAAGATGGAAGGATAACCAGCATGGAAAGAACACCAGGAAGACAGGAACACCAGAATCAATTAAACACCAGCATTGAAGGAACACCAGGCTAGAAGGACACCAAGAGGGAAGGACCACGATGATTGAAGGAACTCTAGGATAAGATACACGCCATGATGGAACTCCAGGATGGGTGGAACACCACGAATGAAGGAACACCAGAATGGAAGGAATATTTGGTGGATAACACACCAGGAGTGAAATAGCACTAGGATCGAAGGAACAATAGTAATGGAAGGAGCACCAGGATGGAAGGAACACCATGGTGGAAGGAACATCATGATGGGAGGGATTCCAAGGTGCGAGGAGTATCAGTGTTGGAGGAACACCAAGGTGGAAGAAACAGCAATATGGAAAGGAACACCAGGATAGAAGGAATAACAGGGTGGAAGAAACACTAGAATGTTAGGAACACAAGAATAGAAGGAAAACTAGAATGAAAGGAACAACAGGGTAGAAGGAACACCGTGATGAGAGGAACACCAGGATGGAAGGATCACCAGGATGGAAGAAACATTAGGATGGTAAGAAAATCAGAATTGAAGGAACACCACGGTGGAAGGAACAGCAAGATGGAATGATTACCAGGGTGGAAAGAACACCAAGATGAAAGTAACACCAGGATCAATTGAACGCCAGCATTGAAGAAACACCAGGCTGGAAGGACACCAGGAGGGAAGGAACACGATGATTGAAGGAACATTAGGATAAAAGACAAGCCATGATGGAACACCAAAATAGGTGGAACCCCACTATTGAAGGAGCACCAGGATGGAAGGAATATTTGGATGGATAACACTCCAGCATGGAAAGATCACCAGAATGGAAAGAACAATAAGATGGGAGGAACACCAGGATGGGAGGAACTCTATGGTGCAAGGAGTATCAGTATGGGAGAACACCAGAGTGGAAGGAACAGCAAGATGGAAGGAACACCGGGATGGAAGAAAGACTAGGATGGTAGGAACACCAGAATGGAAGGAACACTAGGATGAAAGGAACAACAGGGTATAAGGAACACCATGATGGGAGGAACACTCGGATGTAAGGGAGGTCAGGATAAAAGAAACACCAGGATGGAAGAAACACTTGCATTGAAGGAACACGAAGATGGAAGAAACACCTGCATTGAAGGAATACCAGGACGAAAGGACGCCAAGATGGGATAAACAGCAGGATGGAAGGCTAACCATGATGGAAGGAAAAAGAGGACGGAAGGCATACCAGGATGGAAGGAATAACAAATTTAAAGTAACACCAGGATAGAAGGACACCAGAATGGAAGGACACCAGGATGGAAGGAGCACTATAACTGAGGGAACACGCGAATGGAAGGCACGCCGATATAGGAGCATCAGGATGGAAGGAATACCAGAGTGGGCGAACACCAAGATATGAAGTACACCAGGATGGAATGAACTCTAGGATGAAATAAACACCAGAATGAAGGGAACACCAGGAAGGAAGGAATGGAAGGAACATCAGGATGGAAGGAGCATGAGCATAGGAGGACCGACAGGACAGAAGGAATCCCAAGCTGAAAGGAATACCAGGATACAAGGAACACTAGAACTATAGGAACTCCAGGATGGCAGGAACGACAGGATGGAAGGAGCATCAGCATAGGAGGAACACCAGGACAGAAGGAATACCAGGTTGGAAGGAATACCAGGATGGATGAAACACCAACGCTGAAGGAACACCAGGGCAGAAGGACACTAGGAGGAAAGGAACACAATGATTGAAGGAACACCTGGATTGCTGGAACACTTGGATGGTTGGAGCACCACGAATGAAGGAACGCCAGGATGGACGGAATACTTGAATGGAAGACACATGATGGAAGGAACACTAAGACAGAAGGAATACCAGGACGGGAGGAACACCAGGGTGGAAGGAACATCAGGATGGGAGGAACACCAGGGTGGAAGGACCATCAGGAGGGAAGGAGCACCAGGGTGCAAGGAGCATCAGCACGGCATGAACAGCAAGGTTGAGGGAACAGAAAGATGGAAGGAACACCAGTATGGAAGAAGCACCATGATGGAAGAAACACTTGGATGTAGGAACACCAGAATTGTAGGAATCCCAGGATGGAAGGAACACCAGGTTGGAAGGAACACCATCATGTGTGGAACAACAGAATGGAGGGCAAGCAAGGATGGAAGGAACACTTAATGTGTAAGAAACACTTGCATTGAAAGAACACCCGGATGAAAGAAACTCCCAGATTAATGGAGCACCAGGATGAAAAGACTCCAAGATGGAAAGAGCACCAAAATGGGAAGAACACCAGGATGGAAGGAACAAGATGGGATGTAAGCCAGGATGGAAGGAACAGAAGAATTGAAAAAGCACCAGGATGGAAGGACACCAAAATGGAAAGAGTACTCTAACTGAGGGAATACCTGGATGGAGGGCACGACAATATGGAAAGAACATCAAGATGGAAGAAATACCACGATTTAAAGAACACCAAGATGGAATGAAGACTTGGGTGAAATGAACATCGGAATGGAAGGAATACCAGGATGGAAGAAACACCAGGATGGAGAAAAACACTAGGGTGGAGGGAAGATCAGGATGGGAGGAACACGAAGATGGAATAATCATCAGGATGGGAGGAACACGAAGATGGAATGATCATCAGGATGGAAGAACTAGAATGAAAAAACACCAGGATGGAAAGATAACTTGGGTGGAAGGAACTTTAGGAGGGATAGAACAACATGATGGAAGGAACACCTGGATGGAAGGAACACTAGGGTAAAAGAAACATCAGGATGGAAAAAACATTAGGAAGGAGCGAGCTCCAGGATGTAAAAAAAGGGTTGAAGGAACACCAGGATAGAAGAAATAACAGGATTAGAGGAATACCAGGATTATAGGAACACCAGGATGGAGGGAAGAATAGGATGGATGGAACACCAGCATTGAAGGAACACTAGGGTGGAATGACACCAATAAGGATGGGACACCATGATTGAAGGAGCACCAGAATGGGAGATACGCCATATTATTGGGTGGAAAAACACCAGGATAAGCGAAACACTTGAATAGAAGGATGGAAGGAACCATATAATTGAAGGAATACTAGGATAGAACTAACACCAAGGTAAAAGGAACACCATTCTGGAAGAAACAGCAAGAGGGAAGGAACACTAGGATGGAGGGAACACCAGGATGGAAGAAACACTAGAATGGATTTAACACCAGCACTGGAGGAACAACAGGGTGAAAAGACTACAGGAGGGAAGGAATACGATACCTGAGGGAACACCAGGATGTGAGACATGCCATTATGGAACACCAGGACAGGTGGAACACCATGACTGAAAGAACACCAAGATAGATGGAACATTTGGATGGAAGCCAGGATGGAGGGAACACTAGAATGGAAGGAACACCGGGATAGAAGTAACACCAGGGTGGAAGGAGCATCAGGATGGGAGGCACAACAGGGTGCAAGGATCATCAGTATGGAAGGAACACCAGGATGGAAGAAGCATTAGGCTGGTAGTAACACGAAAATGGAGGGAGCACCAGGATGAAAGGAACAAGAGGGTGGGAGGAACACCAGAAGAGAAGGCAAACCGGGGTGCAAGGAACACCAGGATCAATTGAATACCAATACTGAAGGAACATCAGGTTGGAAGAACATTAGGAGGGAAGGAGCACGATGATTGAAGGAACACTAGGATAAGAGACACGCCATAATGGAACACCAGAATGGGTAGAACACCACGATTGAAGAAACACCAGGATGGAAGGAATATTTGGACGGATAACACGCTAAGCTTGAAAGAGCACAAGGATGGAAGGAACAATAAGATGGATGGAACACCAGGATGGAAGGAACACCTTGGTGGAAAGAACATCAGGACGGGAGGAACTCCAGGGTGCGATGAGTATCACTACTGGAGGAACATCAGGGTGGAAGCAACAACAATATGAAAAGGAACACCAAGACAGAAGGAACACTAGAATGGGAGAAACGCTAGAACGGGAAAAACACTAGGATGGTAGGAACACCAGAATGGAAGGAACACCAGGATGAAAGGAACAACAGGGTAGAAGGAACACCATGATGGAGGGACACCAGGATGAAAGGACCACTAAAATTGAGGAAACATCGGGATGGAGGGCACGCCAATATGAAAAGAACATCAGGATGGAAGGAATGCCAGGATGGGTCGAATGCCACGATTTGAGAACACCAGAACGGAATGAACACTAAGATGAAATAAACACCGGAATGGTAGGAACACCAGGATGGAAGGCACACCAGGATGGAAGGAGCACCAGTGTGGAAGAAACTCCAGTGTGGAAGGAGCATCAGAATGGTTGAACCCTAAGGTGGAAGGAACATAAAATTAGAATAAACACTAGAATGGAAGGAACACCAGAATGGAAGGAAAACGAGAGTGGACGGAACATTAGGACGGAATGAACACCAGGATGAGAGGAACACCTGAATAGAAGGAGCACCAGGGTAGAAGTAACGCCAGGATAGAAAGAACACCAGGATGGAGTGAGCACCAAGGAACACCAGAATGGAAGTAACACCAGGATTGAGTGAACACCAAGATGGAGGTAAAACCAGGATGGAAGTAACATCATGATAGGAGGAACACCAGGAAGGAATACCAGGATGGAAAGAACACCAGGATGGATGGAACACTAGCACTGAAGGAACACCACGGTGGAAGGACACACGAAGGGAAGGAACTCGTTGACTGAAGGAATACCAAGATGGGATACACGCCATGATGAAACACCAGGATGGTTGGAACACCGAAGAAACTGGAGGATGGACGGAACACCAGGGTGGACGGATCATTTGGATGAAAAACACGCAAGGATGGAAGAAACACTAAGATAGAAGGAGCACTAGGATGGGAGGGACACCAGGATGGAAAGAACACCAGGTGGAAGGAATATCAGGATGGGAGGAGCACCAGGGTGGAAGGACCCTCAGGATGGGAGGAACACCAGGGTACAAGGAGCATCAGTATGGCAGGAACATCAGGAGTGAAGGAACATCACGATGGAAGAAACATCAGGATGGAACAAACATTAGGATGATAGGAACACTAGAATGGAAGATGGAAGGAACCCCAGGGTGGAAGGAAGACCATCACGGGAAGAACACCAGAATGGAAGGCAAGACAGGGTGGATTGAACTAAAAAGATAGAAGAAACACCTGCATTGACGGAACATCAGAATGGAAGAAGCACCTAGATTGAAAGAACACCAGGATGAAAGGACACTAAGATGGAAGGAACACCAAGATGGGAAGAACACCAGGATTGAAGGCAAGCCAGGAACGCCAGCATTGAAGCAACATTAGGATGGAAAGACACCAGTATGGAAAGAGCACTATAAATGAGAAAGCACCAGGATGGAGGGCACAACAATATGGAAAGAACATCAGGATGGAAGGATGGGTTGAACACCATGATTTAAAGAACTCCAGGATGGAATGAATACTGGGATGAACGAACACCAGAATGGAAGGAAAACCAGGATGGAAGAAACACCAGGTTGGAAGAAACACCAGGGGGGAAGGAAGATCAAGATGGAAGGAACACCAAGGTGGAATGAACACCAAGATGGAAAGAGAACCAGAATGGAAGGAAAACCAGGATGGAAAGAAAACTAGAGTAAAAGGAACGATAGGGGGGAAGAAACACCTTGCGAGAGGGAACTCCTGGATGGAAGGAACACCATGGTAAAAGGAACATCAGGATGGGAGAAACGCCAAGATGGAGTGAGCAGGAGGATGTGAGGAAAAGAGGGATGGAAGGAACACAAGGGTAGATGGTACACTAGGATTATAGGAGCACCACAATGGAAGGAGTTCAGGGATGGAAGGAACACCAGGATGGAGAGAAGACTATAATGGTTGGAACACCAGGGTGGAAGTACACTAAAACAGAAGTAACACCATGATTGAAAGAGCACCAGAATGGGAGACACGCCGTGAAGGAACACCAGGATGGATGGAACACCACGACCAAAGGAACGCCAGGATGGACGGAACATGAATGGAAGACTTGCCTAAATGGAAGGAGCAGTAGGATGTAAGGAATGATAGGATATAAGGAACACCAGGAACAACAATGTGGAAGAAACAGGACAGGAAGATGGAAGGAACACCAGGACGGAAGGAACACGAGGATGGAAGAAACACCACGATAGTAGGAACCTCAGAATGGAAGAAACACCATGATGGAAGGAACAGCAGGGTGAAAAGGGACATGATGATTGAAGGAACACCAGGATGTGAGTTACACCATGATGAAACACCAGGATGGGTGGACCACCACTACTGAAGCAACGCCAGGATAGAAGGAATATTTGGGTGGAGGACACGACAGGATGGAAGGAACACTACGATGGAAGCAAGAATGGGATGAACACCAAGGTGGAAGGAACATTAGGGAGTAAGGAACACCAGAATGGAATTAACAACACTGTAGAAGAAGCATCAGGACGGGAGGAGCACCAGGATGGAAGGAACACAAGGGTGGAAGGAACACCTGGATAAAAGGAACACCAGGATGGAAGGAACAACAGAATGGAAGGATGATCTGGATAGAAGGAATACTCGGATGGAAGACACTTCATGATGGAAGGAATACTAAGATGGAAGGAACGCTAGGATGGACGGTACAGCTGGATGGAAGGAACAACAGGATGGAAGAAACACTAGAGTGGTAGGCACACCAGATGGGAAGGAACACAGGATGGAAGGAAAACCAGGGTGGAAGAAACACTATCATGGGAGGAGAGCAGTATGGAAGGCAAGTCAGGACGGAAGAAACACTAAAGATGGATGAAACGCCTGGGTTGAAGGAACACCCGGATGGAATAAACACCTGGAGTGAAGGAACACTAGGATGGAAGGACACCAAGAAGGAAGGAACAAGAGTATAGAAGGCTAGCCAGGATGGAAGAAACACTAGCAATAAAACAACACCAGAATGGAAGGACACGAGAATGGAAGGAGCACTATAATTGAGGGAACACCAGGATGGAGAGCACACATTATGGAAAGAACATTAAGCTGGGAGGAACACCAATATGGGTCGAACACCAGGATGGAATGAAACATAGGATGAAAAGTACAACAGAATGAAAAAAGAAAAAACACTAGGATGGAAGGAACACCAGGTTGGAAGAAACATTAGGGTGAGAGGAACAGTAGGATAGAAGGTGAATCAGAATGGAAGAAACACCAGGATGGAGAGAAAACTAGGGTAGAATGAATATTAGGACGGAAGGAATGCCGTTAAGGAAGGAACATTTGGATGGAAGGAACACCATGGTGGACGGAAGGAGGACCAGAATGGAAGGACATCAGGATGGAAAGAAAACTAGGATGGAAGGAGCATCAGGATGGGAGGAGCAGTAGGATAGAAGGACCATCAGGATGAAAGGAACACCAAGGTGCAAGGAAATGGTATGGGAGGAACACCAGTGTGGAAGGAACACCATCATAGGGGGAATACTTGGTTGGAAAGCAAGCCACGACGGAAGGAAAACTAGAATAGAAGAAACACTTGACTTCATGAAACATTATCATGGAAAAAACATCTGGATTGAAGGAACACCAGGATTGAAAGACACCAATATGAAAGGAACACCAAGATGGGAGGAACACCAGGATGGTAGGTAAGCCAGAACTGAAGGAAGAAAAGGATGGATGGTAGGTCGGGAAGGATGGAAGGACACCAGGATGGAAGGATGACTGTAGCTGAGGGGGCACCAGGATGGAGGGCACGCTAACATAGAAAGAGCAACAGGATGGAAGGAACACCAAAATGGGTCGAAGAGAACGATTAATAGAACACTAGGATGGAATGAGCACTAAGATGAAGCGAACTCTAGAATGGAAGGAACACCAGGATAAAGGGAACACATGGATGGAAGGAACATCAGGGTGGAAGAACCACCAGAATGGAAGGAATATCAGGATGGTAGAGCACCAAGCTGGAAGGAACATAAGGATGAAATGAATACTAGAATGGAGGGAACATAAGAGTAGAAGGAATATCAGCATGGGAGAAACACCAGGATGGAAGGAACACAAGGGTGGAAGGAACATCAGGATACAAAGAACACCAAAATTATAGGAACACCAGGATGGAAATGACACTAG
>JAUUDY010389659.1:0-20029 GCA_032361765.1 Panulirus inflatus
GAAGCTTCCTTTTGAGTAGTTACTCTTATACTTCATTTCTTAACAGCTAAATTGTATTATATCTGTAAATAATTTCATCTTGTTCGATAGTATTGGTAGTCTTTAGATTTAATGCGCTTGTATGTTTCGAAGCATACGCTGTTTTTGGTTAAGGCCACTCACTTGAAACTTCAAGGGATACTTTATCACTCTCCAGAAACGTTTTGTCAGTTTACGGTAGTATGGGAGGTTTGGCAGATTATCTATCAGTCAGCGAATGTTCTCCATGACTTTCCGGGATATTAAGAGATGTGGAAAGGGCGATAGGTAAGAAGAATGTTGTGGTAAAAAGCTTGGAGCAGCCAAGTACATCCCCTCTGTATTGCGGTTGGGGCATAAGAATTGTCACAACAGGAGCACAGCTTGACTCACTTGAGAGGTAGGCTAACCAGGAATAAATCAATAACCAGTACAGTGTTTGATGTACTTGACAGTACTTTGTCCATAATTTAGATATCAATATTTTTCAGGGGAATCCCAATGATACAGAATTTTGGCATTATCTGGCTGCTGATAAATTTTCAAATTTTTTAGCCTCTGCTCATGTCAGATGAGAAAAATGTAACCATTTTCCTTACCAGACTTAATGATTTGCTTGTCTTTAAGCTCTTGGATGCATTGAATTCACTAAGAGCATTAGCAGCTTCCCAAAAAGACACTTATTCCATTCATAGTCAATTTTAGCTTAGAAAATTTCTGATTTTGGCTTTCATCATGCTAGGGATGATTGTTATGAAATTGCTTCATTTTCAAAGTAATTATTCACTAAAAAGCAGGATACTACCAGGTGTTCATTTTTAACAAGCTTAGCAATAGCATCAAATCCCTTTTTCTTTGACCTTGTTATTAACCCAGTTACCACACCTCAGGGTTGTCACCTAAATCTGCTTTTACTGCAGCTCCCCTAGTAGTAAAGACACTGTGCTATCATTTGATACGCAGGAAATACTTTAGGTACGCATTGGAGATTTACATGTTCTAGGTCTGCGTTGGTGATATTTTTCATTTGCACCTGCCTACTCACTGCATCATAATCTATAGGAATTTTGAGGCTTAACTGCACCAGGACCAGATGAGTTTGAAGGCTTTACTTTTCAGTTGTAGTAATAACAAGGCAGTCTTCTCTGGGATTCTGCAGATTAAGGAATTGCCATGAAATTGTTTAGAGGCAAAGAAAATCCCTCTTTATTTCTTAAAGAAGTTTAGCATTGTATAATTTATTGCTGGGAAAGGACCAACCTTTAATCATATGATGCAGAGTTACGGACTGTAGCCTGGTGAAAAAAGAATTTATGTCTAGCTGTCTCTTTTACATATTCGTTTGTTTTGTATGTTATGTCTGTCTACATAATGAACATTATTCTCATAAGAATTGATACCAGGACATAATTACTTCAACTTGCTTGTAATATGTACATATCACTCTCACTTACTTATTTCACAAGATTTTGAGTAGCATTATTTTCTTTTCAGTGTCTCCAGTGATAAAGTTGTCAGCATATGAGGCATTCAGGACAGGTTGAAAGTATTCACTGTTTCCCAGCATAACCTTCAGGACAGGTAGGTGGTACTCTCCTCTGTTCCCCTGCATTTTAGGTCTTCAGGGCACGTAAGTTTTACTCTCCTTTGTTCCCCTGCATCTGAGGCCTTTGGGACAAATCATATGCTGATGTCTGTTACCACCAATACTTTGTGGGAGTGGGGTTATGATTGGTTGGAGCCTTCTGTGATATATTATTTGAGGACTGTATGTGGTGTGGCATTGGAGTGATTGAGTCTAATGCCATGTTGTGTAGGTGAGAGTGGGTTATTTTGCTTGACTATTTTATGGATTAGTTTTTAGAGTTTGGAAACTAAAGGCATGTGATAGAGGGGAGTAAAATTAGCAGCAGTTAGGTTGGTTGGAGGGTTTTATGTTTTATTTTCAAACAAACTTTACATAAAAAGAAAAAGGAATAATCATGTTGCCAAAATCTGTCAACAGGTGGCAGCATCTTACCTTGTTCAGTTGGTGTTGAATAATTTCTAGGATACTTCTCAGGTACAGTGTTTTATGAGTGAAATAATAGTTATTTCTCTAAAATGCATTTTGGTAACTCAGTAATTTTTATTCATGCACTCTGGTGGCTCCAGTTGCACATTAGGGCAACAACTGTTCCCAGCCTATGTAAATGACTTCAAAGAGTGATTGGAATATACCCGGATACGTTTGTAGACGATGCCAAAATTATGAAAAGTTAGATGGTTACAGGAGTATACAAACCTCCATAGAGACGTAAATGGGCTGGCTTTGGTCATACACATAGGTAGAGAAGTTTGACCCAGCTAATTGTAAGGCGATGAAGATGGGGTAGAATGAAAGGAGACCTAATGGTGACCAACATCGTGCAAGGACAGATTACATACATTAACGAGAGGATGTGACTTGGGAGTGGACAGTACCAAGTGTATCCCAAGAACATCATATGAGAATGATTATTGAGGAGGTAAAGTATTTACTAGTCAGCAACAGAATTGTCTTCAAGTACATGGACATGAGAGTTTCAGAAAAGTTTTTATTGCTTAGAACCAAAATAGAGTATGCAGTACTTGTTTTGTTACCACAATTGAGAGGACACATTAATCTGCTGGAGTAGGCAGGAAGGGCAACAAAGATTGTACAAGAAGTAAGGGAGCTTAGCTACAGAAGCTAGTAGCCAAGTGATTACCTAAGTTTGGAAGAGAGGGGACATGATAACAGTCAACGTTTTTAGAATGGATCTAATGCATTAAGAACAATCTGCAACATTAGTATGACAAGTTCACTGAAAGGGATATAGCAAAAAACTAAGCAAGAATTGGGTTAAAAAAAGATATGAAGAAAATTTTTTAAAGTAACAGATCTTTGGATACATGGAACAAGCTAAAGGGGAACTGGTAAAAGTTGATAGCAGAAACAGTTTTAAAAATTGCACGATACTAAGAAAATTTAAGAAATGGAGCCCCCTTGAGAATAAAACTCCCTCTCCTTATTGCACAGAAAGAAGTGTAAGAAATGGTAAGGTAGTGATGTGGAGACACTGCTAAAGGATTTCTAAATGGTGCTAGATTAGTAGGGCAAATAAAGTGAGATGTTGTTACATGAGAACATATATTATTTACCCTCATGTTGAAGGATGCATTACTGAAGTGGTTTGTATGCATATGAAGAGCAAGGATCATGGAAAATGATCAGAGAGGAATAATGGAGGTGAGGTGTGGAAAATGAAGAGTACTGAGAAATAAAGATCATAATGGACAATAAAAGTGAGAGTATTTCATGACAACTTTGAGCCTGGATGATATGGTTGATGGTAAACAGCATTTGGCTTGTAAAGAATACTTTTACATACACCACCCTGGAGTAATTGTAGAAAGCATTCTGTGTGCCTAACTTTGTTATTTAAGACATTTTATCAGAATAAGTGTGATTTGAAAAGTCATTTATCAGTTGTCACATGTGGAAGGTAAATGAGAATTTAAAAATACCAGCACAAAAATGGTACTATTAGAATCCTTTATCAAAGTAAATTTGAGGATCATAATAAATTCTTCAATAGAAAAATATATATTTATTAATAGCTTTGAAAACCTTTTCATATTCACACATAATGCTCTCCATTATCAAAAAGTTAATTTTTCAATATTGGTATGAGACACAGCAGTCCTGTCTGGAGCATTACTGGAGGTTTGAAGATTAAGTGCAAGTCCTCCTCCATGTAGGCCATCAGTACCTTCACCTATATGCTCCCGAAACTTTGAGGATTTGCCAATACCAAGCCTTGGCTTCCCCTTGTTGAGCCCTTCTAGAAGAACACATGCCTTGCACACTGAATGGGAGGATATGTGGCCACAACGTGAACAGGTTGCCTGAGTGGGAAGTTTGACACCCTCTCGTACAGAGAAGCACTCACCTAAGTAGAAAGATGAAACGCTTTATAATTAAGTCCTTTTATTTTGTTTACCTTTCAGCCAAACAGGGAAGCTGAATTAGTTTAGGTAATTTCCTTCTCCAGTATAATGTGCAAATTGTTATGATTCTGTGGAAAGTGATTATCAAAAATGCATTGATGGTTGAAGCCAGTTATAAGTGAAGATACAAATAATAAGTCGACTAACTTGAGAAAAGTACATTTTACAGACATTAAAGCATGAAGACTTTCTTAATTATCCTACAGTGATTTATGCACAGTCTCACAACACTTATGATGTCAAAAAACATTCATCTCATTTATACTTTCAGTTCTTATGCATAAATACTCAGTTTGTGTTCATTCATATCTTCAGTTTTTACTCCCATTCTCGCCTCATTCACTGCACTGTATATGATGGACTATTTGACAATGCATCATGTTGGCTCTACTCAGAACCCAACAACCACAGCACACCTCAAAAACCCTGAAACCACAAAAAAAACTCACATTATTCATTCATAGCTCCCCTCTTACACTTACATTCCATCACTGGGCCACTAAATCTTGGGTCTCTCCTATGCCTGGTCTCCTTACCTCACTTATATGATCTCTTCTCTTTCTATTTCAATACTGCTGTGGGTAGGGATCAATTGGACAACTAATTAAGTGTGTTTTGTAAATAAATGGTCATACTTTTCTTCCCACCTGGTCATTATGTTTCATCCTTCTTGTAGTCTTCCACTCTTCATTTCTAGACGCTCATGAAATTAATTTCATCTTATAAAACAGACTATTAACTACTGATGTACTACAGCTTACATACCAGTGGAACAATGCATCAACACACTCTTGCAAATAGTGTATGGTAGCATGCTACTCTTTTATATCATTGTTGTACATGTTTTGCCATTTACAGTATAGCTGTAATTTCTGCATTTTATATATCCTATGAAAATGGGAGTGAAGTTAGGATAATTAAAATTTTGCAATTTTTGTTTAATATATACTATTTCATAATAATTTATCTATATTCTCATTGGTTGTCACCTGTCCAAGGGCTCTGTTTTCTGTGCACTATCTACAACAGCTAGAGAATAGGTGTGAGCTAATGAGGCTGTTTCTTTATCTGTCCCTGGCATTACCTTATTAATATGGGAAACAGTGAGCAGGAAAAGGTGACTTTTCACTCGCAATGTAACCTGAGACTACATTTAAACTAATGATATTTAACTTCCAGGAGCATGATCATTACAAGATTGAAAAATTAACACAATGTTTTTTCAGCTCACCTGAATGGATGATATCGATGATGGATGTTGCCCTGATCTTCTCTAAATCCTTTAGGAAAGCTCGAGCATGACCACGATAAGCATTTGGTGAGTAAATGCATTCAGTTGAGAAATAATCCAGTTTCTTAAAATATGCATACATAACAATTTCTTTCTCATATGTGTACTTGAATGGCTTGGATCTTGGAATTGAACCTTCAGAACTCTGGAAAAATGCAGTGCTAAGTTATATCAGAAAATGATGGAAGAGTTACTATTTTGCAAATGTTATATTAAAGATATTCTCCATGCAACAACGTTAGTCATTGGTCATGTCAATAAGAAGCAGCAAAAATTCAAGTATTTCCACTCACACACCAGTGATTACTCACTTTAAATAAATTGCTGCTTTGGTATAAGCAAAAAAAAAATTACAAAAAAGAGAATACATACAGTTACAATTGCAGTACACCTCTGTAGTCTGGCAATGTCACCTCGTAGAATATTCATCAGGACTGTCTCAGCAATGTCATCAGCATTGTGGCCAGTTACAATCTTGTCAACTTTGAGTATAGTGGCTCCTCTATCTAATGCCTGTCTCCTGAACACACCACAGAAGGTACAGTTGCTTTTGCGGCCAGTCTGAGTGGAAATAAACAAAAATATATTTGGTTGTATGCATATTCATGAACGATAATGTAGCCCCCAATGAAAATCAGAAAAAATTTCTCCATATAAGATATGTATAGTATAATACATACTTCACACTGTGTGCCTGTCATTTGCTTTCATTAGTCCATCCATCTCTGCTCTTAAGCACTGTAGCTCAGTAATGTATAGTACCAGCAGTTTGGAATTAGGACTAATCTTGATGGCTCCTATCATGTTATGCTTTTTGGCAAAATGTGATTGGGCTTGTGTAAATAACTATACTTAAACTATATAGTGCATGTACAGGATGGGCTATTTATATTTGACAAAGAAAGGTCTGTAAGGCCTAATATGGATAGGGGGCTCTGGTTTTGGTGCATTATATATGACAGCTAGAGAGTTTATGTGAGCAAATGAGGCCATTCTTCGCCAGTTCTTGGCACTGCTTTGCTAACACAGGAAGTGACAAAAAAGTATGAAAAAATATATTTTTGTAATAAATCAAAACTTAACAAATAATAATACACTTATTTTATAAAGATGAAATACAGATATGGGGAATTTTGACATTATCTTATGTCAAGTGCTATCATTCACAACTGATGTGTTCCCTACATTAAACCACAGCATTGTTCATTAATACACTCAGCATATCTACACCGATAGCAGCTATGGTTTTAGTAATCCTGATTCCAAGTAAACCTTTACTTCTGGAACATTTCTTTTAGCCTTTGCCCTTTAATAATCCATAGACATAAAAATTTAATGTGAACCACTCTGAAGATTGCAGTGGCCATAAAGCATTGTTATCTTCTCAAACTGCTGCTGACATGTGTTGCTGAGAAGGATTTTAGCATTTCTTTGTTTGGTTATTACCATAGCAAAAGTCACTCTGCTTGAAGGTACCTGCCATACAAGGCACCAAGCTTGCCAGTTCTGGAAGGTATTTCCTCACTCACACATTATAAGCAAATGTACAGCATCTTCCACTTCTGTTATCTCATACATATCAGATTCTGGATGATGTAATATGCATCATTGGCTAGCAAATCTGTTAAATGTAACAGGTATAAGATAATGAGTTGGCAAGTACCGTAGTATTGTATTAAGGAGTCAACGCAAAACTGTTTGAAATACAAAGAGAATGAATCAAAATGATATACCAGAAATCTAAACTTAACAACCAGAACTTGGCCAAGGGAAGGGAAATACATACTACTGTACCTCTTGCACAATACGATCCATTGTCCAACCATAGAGTTCCTCATATGACACTATCTTCAGTGGAATTCCATACTGTTGTTCATTACGCTTCACTGTCTCTAAACTGTCATCCCGATAGCCTGCATGAATAAACAGGTTGAGTACAAATGTTTCAGATTTTCATCAACATTTTGTTGTGGACAGAATGTTACCCAGGCTGCACAAGTATATTGGCCCCATTGTTACCATAATCACATGAACCCCAATAGCTAGTAACTGACATGCTCTGTAAATATCTAAAAAAAAAATAACAGAGCCTACTGATGCATGGCACTGACTTTTTATATGTCTTTGCTTGCCAATATGAGCTACATTTACTGTTGGTCCCCTTTAAATTTTTCATTCATACTTTCCCTTTCATGTTCCTTTCTCTGGCATAGTCCCATGCCATGTCAGGGATAAGTTTCATCTACTGTATAGTTACAGTTAACTGGACTTAGCTTTCTTCCATTTACATTAAAGATAAAGTTGACATTTTCATAATGCTTGTTAGTATAACAGATGTGTTACTATGTTTACTGGACATCTTAAAGTATTCACATGTAAAGGAGTGATGAAACTGTCTTGTTAATTCAGTTAAATCAATCCCATCATCGATATGATTTACTTAAAAAGAAAAATGTTTGAGGCTTGCTTTAACATATGAATGAAATTAAAGTTTTGCTTATGGGATCTATATTAAACTTTAAACTGTTGCGTGGCCCATGTGAGTCCACTTATAAAGCTATGAAATTCTTCATGTAAGAACAGATTTTCATGCAATTCTTTTTAAACCATGCCAAGTTTAGCATTCATAAATTACGTTATAAGTCTCACTAGGCCTCCCTCCATTACCCACACAAACCACCAATGATTCGTGCCCCTATAGTAATTTTTATATGTAAATTGAAAAACAGGCTAAAATAAGAATAAATCAGTACTGAAATTAAAATAGTGTAAACAATAGAAAGGAGATAAAATAAGTGATTATATTCACCTCTAGTTTTCACCATTTCACTCACCCCTCCCTTGCTACACACCAGCTACCACCACTCCTCGCCTACTGTGCACTGAGGCACTTCACCATGGCTTAACAAAGGTAGATACATTACTTTTTATTTTTTCATTTTTCTGTATTTTCAGTGCAAATTTTTAATTTTATATAATTATATGTTTTCAAGAGTTTCTATTCTTTCTTTATACATACAGCAGAATGCACTCTAAGAGTTAAGGTGGCTTATGTGTTGAACTAAAATCCTGATTACAGACATTATATAAAGGTACACTGATGGATGTCAAAATTATCATTATTATATAAAATAACTGTTTAACTCTTTATTGGTATTTACTGGATGAATGATATCCTTGCTTCTCTAAAAATCATCTTTTATTTCAGCTGTAATTAAATGTGATTTCAATCAGAGTGTAATTATATTACATATAATTTAAGATGACCAAAATTTTAAGAATTCTAATTAATCTGGACTGACTTTTTAAAAATGAGAATGATTATGTACCAAATTTTTCTCCATAATCAGAAAGGAATATATCTGAGAATTAGTGTAAGGCTTACCAGTAATTCCTTCATCAACCGAGAGAAGTACCAACTTCAGGCCATAGTTATATCGATCATTTAGTAACTTCATAATGTGTGCTAATACAGTCGAGTCTTTCCCACCTGTGAAGAATGTGATAATATTGAAAAATACACCACGGAGAAAGGCAGTGAACATACTGAAATAACTTACTAACTAAAGAAAAGTTGTATGAATTCAGCACATCAACAAAAAATTACATATTTGAAAAGAGAAAAATATGAAAAGATTCTTCATTAAGCAGTGAGATACCTTCCATTCATTCAGTAACCCCTAAGTGCTGTGGATGTATATATATATATTCTATGGGTAAAGTGCTCAGGACATAATTATTATAGTATCATTATTATTATTAGTAGTAGTAGTAGTAGAAGTTGTAGTAATAGAAGAAGTAGGAGTATTATTATCAATAATCATTATTATTATTATTTTATTATTATTATTATCATTATTATTATGCTTAGGTTCCTAATTCAAACCATTTGTCACCGCAACTTGTCTGCAGAAAAACTCAAGCCTTTCATTTACCCATAAATCATTAGGTGTTGCACACTTCCAAGTGGATCCCACCCTGTTTTTCCACTTAGTGCATGCTTGTTGTAAATGGTGGTGGCATGCCAAGTTTTAAATGCCTAACATTTCACCAAGATTTTAATGTTTGTGGCACACTGGGTTTAAATGGCTTTGGTTGTAAGATTTCAGATTTTGCTAATTTTGCCCTTCCTTAAAAAACAATTGTTTACCTTGGCCAGCCAAAAACATTAATGCCTTGAATACCTAAACCTCTCTATTAACACTGCCTTTGGTGTACAATATTGAGTAAAAGAAAAATATTGCTCAGAAACTTTACCTGATGCTGCAATGGCAACATAATTGCCTGGAGTAAAGAGCTTCGCAGTAGTAATTGTATGATGTACCTCCTCTTCGAAGGCCCAGAAAAAGCATTCCTTGCAAAGTGCATCTCCTGTTTTCGGTCGCTGCCACATGTGGGATAAGTCAAGTATTAAAGAGGGTTATTTATTTAAATAGTACAGGATATTATTTTGTAACAGCGTACTGACTCCACAAAACTTTCTTTGCAGGAATGTAGGAATTTTTCTGTTGAACATCCATGGTGATACTCATGTCATATATGCAAAGCCTCCTCCACATTATATTTCAGATATTTCTTCTGCTCGTCCACACCCTCACATGTACCATCATTGTCCCTTACTCTTTGGTTTTCTCGTGTCTACATTCCCACTCACATCACTCATATACACTTACTGATTTGGTCTATGTACATTCTTTCCATAAATGAATCCCACCTTAGTGCTTAGTCTCTTTTCACCAAATATATCATTTTTATAGATAACTTCCTCTGATTTCCTATTTTCTCATTATCCCATTCTCTGGAATTTCACCTTAAATGTTAGTCTGCCAACTAATTACAAATACATTACTCTTAGGTTATATCTTCCTTTCTCTCGTACTTTTTCACTTTTTCCTACATTGGTGAGTTAGCATCAGGAACAGATGATTGAACTTAGAGGAAAAATCCTCACATGGTGCCTTTCTGCTCCTTCTTTTTGAAAGTAATAATACCATTGGGAAGGATTTACAGCCTTTTTGTTCCTTGTGCCTCATAGTTGCCCTCTACTACATGCAAGAATTTCTCCCCTGTCCCTTAAGTAATGTTGGTAAATAATTCTTGGCTTTTTCAATTGTTCTTGTTTTTGAAATGTGATAATACATGAGATAAAGATTTTCAGACACCAGTCCCTGCCTGTTGGTAACTTCTTATGATGCATGTAGATGTATGGGAAAATTACTTACCTCCCTATCCCCAAGCATATTTGGGATACACGTGGTATATAATGGGGATAGTGGTGACGTACCGTCAGTGAGCATATAAAGTGACCTAAGTAAACCATGAAATAGAGTGTGGAGCTTGGGCTTGGCTGTGGATAACAGGTGCTGGCTTTGAGCACATTGTATCTGAAAACTAGGGAGAGGATGTGTGCAAATGAGGCTGTTGCACATTTGCTACTAATGCTGTTTCATTTAACCAAGAGGAACTTATATAAAAAGAAAAAATTCTATCATGAAACACTCATTTCTAGTCTACATACACTATAAATATTTTGAAAATATCTCTGTAAAGTAGACTTGAATAGTAGCTCACAGAAAGAAGCAAAACAGAGGTAGAAGACTCACAAATTTCAAAATACTAAAGGATTTTAAGTTTGTGAAGTTATATGAGGATTTACTTGTATATTTCATAGGACTGAAACCCTGTAATCACTTTGGTGACTTGAAAGCCTCTTTAATGTTTATGTATTTTCAGAGGCTTAAGAACCCTTTGAAATTATTGTGAATGTAGTTTTTCACTTTAGGAGCCAACATGGAACAGGCCAAAAATATGTTACAATTATAGCCATCTCAGGGGAAAAAAAAAAAAAGAGGAAAAGTATTGTAAAAAAAATGATTATTTGCAACCCTCATATGTTTGGAGGCTTGGTAATTATATGTGGAAAGATATGGGAAGAGGGAAGAGAAATCCACAGCTTTGCTCTGAAAGGAGAATAGGTGTCAAAACATTCAACTAAAGGCAGACAAAGCTTTATTCTTATATACTTAAATGGCAGGCTTGCCTCTAATATTCTGTGATACCATTGTAAGTGATATCATTTATTGGTGGTGGCTATAAATAACAGTTAATTATTGCACACTATATTTTATCATGGTGACTTTCTAATATACTGATTTGTGATATACGAAATAGTACCCAGACCCAAGATATTTGGTGAAACGAGAGAAATGTCAAGAAGATATACCCATGAAACCCAACTATAAAATAGTGATGCAGTGAATTCATATGCATCTTATGCTGAGCACCTCATTAAAGTGGTTTAGAGGGACACAGTTGGAACTCAATTAAATTGCTAAAGCAATAAAAGCAATGTTTTCACATTGAAAGCACTTACCTTCAATACAGCATTTCTCTGGCAGCCAGTGTTGCATTTTATGGGCATTTTTCCTGTCCAAGCTGTAAAAAAAAGTTGCTGAATAATAAATTCATGTAGTATTACAAATAAGGATAACAGAAATCCAGTCTGAATATCCATATCCTGAAAACATAAAATTCAAATGCTTATGCATTTAAATTTGGGACATTACTACAGTACTCCATAATTTTTTCATTTATTTTTCCATTGTTCTATCCATATACATTAATAGCATCTAAAAAGTATCAAATCCCCAGCACTTTATCCACTTCCAAACTTTACCACAGTCTACTATATAGAGCCATGAAAGAATATTGGATAAATGAATAGATGTTTTTTAGAATATAATAACATGGTACAGTTATTTATTTCAGTATATTTTTATATTACAGAAAATTCATGTTAAAAACTGGAAATTATAAGAAAATCACTTTATGATTTGAAATATGAACACAGCTTGTCCCCAGATTTAGACTGGAGCTCTTCGACATAGAATCTGTGATGTAAAGTTATACCTCAGAATGAAAAAAAAACCTAACCCAAGCAGTAGTCATATCAGTACATGATTCTTCCTGCATCCTTCTTTTTTGTGTATGATACATTATGCTGTAAAATGCTGTATATTCTCATGATGATGCTGTAACTGAAATCTTGATCTTTTCCAGACAAGAACACCACAGCACCCGTGGTCCTGCCAAGTGGTCATGGCCAGCTACTTATCTGTTGTGAAGCTTAATAGAAGGGGTTCCTATGACAGGATAGTAAAGGTAAGTATCCAGTAAATTTTCATAGGTGAGAGGGCTGTGAAATCGGAAAATTTGAGGTTAACGTAAAAGTTTGTAAACCACCTGCAGAAATCAGTATAGTCTAAAAACCACCTAAATGTGCAAAGGTAATAAGATTTTCTATAATCATAAGTATTTTAGTTCAAATAAGTAATAATCATTGCTGTGTGCCATTGCACATTACATTGTTGTTAATGTGCACTGCAATAAAAGCACCCAAAAATTAGACGTAAAGATGAAACTATAACAAACCATATGGTATTGTCCGTTTCAGAGGGAAAGTTATGTTTTTCATTCTGTTGATTTCCAAACATATTTCACTAATTATTACTTAACCCTCAATAATGCTGATCTTCATTGCCCTCACTACTGTCAACTTATTCATGCTCCTCATTGTGCTTCACTCTAATTCTTTACTCCACACACCTCATTACGATGGTAGTGAAAAATCAATAAAATCATATTGCGCACCCAAACCAGACGACCTAATAGGTAGCAAAATTTCCCATGTTTCAGGCTATGGTCTCCATGCCTAGAAATCCTTTTTCACTAAAAGAAAGGTATCATTGTTCTAATCAGCAATAGCATTTACTGAAAGTCTCGTAGGTTTTTTTCTATTGAGAATTTATGGCATGAAATGAATTGGCTGCTAACAACTTAGAGCCATTAAGCCAGAATACATAAGAGTTTAAGCATTATAATTCAGATATTAATACCACAATCATTATCTTTCCCTTTACTGGTGTATCATTCCTTATGTGAGCTCAATACAACGGATTTGTCAGAACAGATGTGTCTATTACCTGTGCTTACCTTATGCAATGCACCTTGAAGTATCTTACTATGTTACTTATAATTATTCCTTCATCGCAGCAAGACTATATATTAAATAAGATGCACTTCACGTTTTCACTGCTTGTTCCTCTAGTCTTAAAATAAGAGTATCCAGAAATCAAACATATCGTAAAGGATTAAATATTTACCTCTGAACTTGTACCGTGAGTCCTGTGTATGGTGTAAACCACCAACTATATGATGATGCAACGTGAGCTGAGATCTACAAATTTGTACTGTAATCTTGTATTTATGGTGAGAAAGAAATATATATTACCTTTTGAGATATATGTAGGGCTTTTCGGGCTATATTAACCTTTGCTTTGCAACAAAGTCATCAATTTTTATAATGTATAATGCGTAAGGTATGTTTGTTTACCATGCGTTCTTAACCTGCGGATTTGACTGGATTACCTTTGCTTGGGCTTTCCTGAAGATCAAGGGAGCCAATAATCATCTTAACATTGGTCACCAGTTAAGGTTGCAGTTGTGGAAGCCCAGAAAGCCTTCAAAGGTGAACCTTAAAGACCTTCATAGCTGGTGGAAAAGTGGGAGCAGGAACAAGTATCCATCAACCCTTTATGTCACTTTACAGGAGATTTTCATGCCGCAAAACCCACGATCTGCACTGAGGTGAGTTTTCAGTGCAGTGGAAGCATGAAATATTATATGTAGGGCAGAATGTTTAAGCCTAACTGAAAATTTATTTCATGGCTGTCAGTAGCACATGTGAACTGAATTGATAGTGTTAGATCTAGAAGACGAACTAACCTTTTATACTCTTGGTCAGTTTGTGTGTGTGTGTGTGTGTGTGTGTGTGTGTGTGTGTGTGTGTGCAAATCCCCTTCTTATGAATTAACTTTCTAAATGGAAAATAGAAGATGGAGCCATGAAGATTTTTCCTAAAGGTCTCTATTATCTGTTCTTGGGGCTATACTGCTGAGGCAAGAAAAGACAAGCAAGTACAAAAAGGAAATGAAGGGGGGGGGGGGTCCTAGGGAAGGAGTAATTTTCTTTTGTGTGTACATGTGATTACAAATGTGTTTACCTCTTGTATGACTTAATAAAATGCAAAATACGTCCACAGGTCCATGCTTGCTACTCAACAGGAGCAGGGTGGAGGGGCTGCCTTGATGGATCTCTTGGATCTGTCATCCACAGATGGTTCAAGTCAGAGTCTCTCTACTCGCTTAAAGAAGCCAGTGGTCAACTGGGGACGCAAACCTAACCAGTCTTGCAAGATCCCCAATTCCGTGAAGCATTGTTTTTCACACACTGATAAAGGCTGCATGGTTGTGAAATTTTCAAATGATGGTCTTAGACTTGCATGTGGAGCCCACAAATTAATTCTTTTATATGATGTCCAAAAAGGCCAGTTAGAACATACACTACTTGGTCATCTTGGGCTTATTTATGATATTTCATGGAGTGATAATGATCGACTGTTATTAACTGCTTCAGCTGATTCAACTGCAAGAATTTGGCATATTGACAGTAAGAATGGATATGACCAAGCCTGTGTCCTGGCTCATCCCTCCTATGTTTATGCTGCTCGTTTTGTACCTACTAAATCACATATTTTCATAAGTGGTTGCTATGATCATGTGGTAAGGGTTTGGGCCAGTAATAAAACTGGTGGTTATTCCATTGTTCAGGAATTGACAGATCATCTGAGCTTTGTTAATACTTTGTGTTTTAATCTTGAAGGGAATGTGCTTTTCTCAGGAGATAAACAGGGTGTGATTTTGATGTGGAATGTTGATGTCCAGAAGAAAGAAAAAGGGAAGAAAAGATTAAAAATACTTACATTGAAACAAGAAGCTAAGATTAGTGATATTGTTGGTAACATCATAAACTCAATCTCATATCATCCAGGTGGATTTCGATTGTTGGTTCATACAAGAGACAGTCAGTTGAGACTAGTCAACCATAAACACTGGACAGTAACTCACAGACTTCGAGGTTTCCTGAATATCAGAGAACAAGTACGTGGATGCCTCAGTCCTTGTGGCTCTTGGGTGATATCAGGGAGTGAAGATAATGCATTATATGTATGGAATTCAGATACAGGAGAAATTGTGTCAGAATTCCTGGATTTGCCTATAGATGGAACCATTTCTTGTGTTGATTTTCATCCACATGATCATATGATGGCTGTGTGTTCATATTCCAGTGAAGCTCCTGTAGTTATTTTAGTTTATAATCAGGAAAAGTTACCGGCTAATACTACCATCCCCATGTATGTTCAGCCTGCTGTTTCAAGAAGCCCTGATATTTCATTGATAAGAAGTCCTAGCCCTAGTCATCCACCTCAAGAACATTCTTTATCTTCAGATCATAAAAAACAAAGTCATGTGACTAAACATTTGTCTTCCCCAGTCAGATCTGAATTTCATGTACAAGAACAAAGGCAGTCAGAAATAAGAACAGCTACATCAAGTCAATCTGTCACAGAAATAGACAGGAAATCATTCACATTCAAGAACCAGTACTTAGGAAATAGTGATCAAGGGGTGAACAAAAAAGGATTGTGGTATTTTCATGGAGACAAGATCCTCAGGAAACTAGACTCAGTGCTGAAAATGGCAACTGAAGATCCACTTAACATAAGTAGCAACATTACCAGGTAAGATGTTATATTTTTGTCTTTAAAAGGTTACCTGACATTTTCTGTGATGAATGCAGCCTTTGTCTTATTTGTGTTGTTAATCATTGCTCATCATTGTGGGGATTGATATAAGCATGCTTTCAATGAAAGTGTTTGGTGTTGCCTTGCATTTACTACTTCCTTTGTGCCCAATATTATGATTTTCATCTGTATTAATGATACAGCATGCACATGCATTTATTTACATGCATCACTGAATGGCAACACTCAGAGTTTATGTATGTGAATTACTATGGTCTGGTTATTAACAAAATAAGGAAAGAAAGCCTCTGAATGAAATCCAAAGAGTAAATGTGATGAATTTTAAAAGGGGTGATAAACCCTTTTAGTTTGTAATAAAGCCCAGGAAACATTGTAATTAACTGAGAAAACCTAAAGTAAATGCTTAGGTATTTCATAAATATAGTTGTACTGTGTATTCAAGGTCATGTATGAATAAGCTTTGAGACATGCAATAGATCCATCCCTGATATGATGTTCATGAAAAGGTAGAAATAGATATCCAAGGATTTAGATTAGACTGGAGGTTGGAAAGATGAAAGGAAGGGATTCAGAGCAAAGTTTTTTGTAGGAATTTTGATATGATGAAATAAAGTCAAAATATGTTTAGATTGTATATCATAGTAATGATGGTAGATTGATGGACAGTATACCAGTTTTTGGGTGAAGAATCGTAATTTTAACGTAAGCTTCTCCTGTCTTAGTGAGGCAGTGTCAGGAACAGACAAACAGCGTCTTTATTTACTTACATCTGCTCTGATGCTGACATGTATAGTGTACAGATACCAGAACCTTTGATCCACAGTTAAGCCCTGCATACTATTCCATTGTTCACCTTAACAACTTCATATTACCTGGTTCATCCTATTGATAGCACCTTGCCCCTTAGTATACTATGCCGCTTCAGCTCATTTTATCCCATGAATGCCTCTCATCCTCCTGAAAGTTCATGCCCTTAAACTCAAAAGCCTCTTTCACACCATCTTTCCATCCCCATCTTGGCCTCCCCCTGTAGTTTCCTTTATTCCTGACACTTATATCCTTTTGTTCACTTTTTACTAGTCCTCTCCACATGTCTGAACCATCCATATAGGTTCTCTTAGTGAGTCTTTTGTTAGCTTACTATTTCCATATGTCAACCATTTCAGCACAACCTGGTTAGCTCTCTCAGTCATATTGCACTGACTATCAAACCCTCTGTTAAACTTTCATCCCATACAAGATTAACCAGCCTCATGCCACATATTGTCTTCAAATATATAATGCATTAATTCTTTTAGGGTTTTTGTATGTAAATGCATGTATTTTTAAATTTACCTTCTTGGAATTTTCATATGTCAGCATGTGTATGAAGTGTTGGATGCAAGTTTGATGTTAGGTTTATTACATATCACTGGCTTTCATGCATGTCTTTCATGTCACTCGTGGCTGGACTTCACATCATATGGCTAGCATATACGTCCACCCTTGTCTTAGTTCATCCAGTGCAGTGATGCCTCATGGATGTAACAAGTGTGTCTGTGTTTGTAAAAAAAAATTTCAATGCATTTTTAGGAAAGTTATCTGAGTTTTACATAGTGAAGACAATTTACATACCACTGAATATATGGTAATGATAATGGCTGACAACTGTAAACAGCTACATTGGGTTTAGAGACATTTAGAATGCAAAAGCTCAGCTGTTGGTGCTGTAAGGCTCATTAGCATGTTTGGCGCTAGTGGTGAGTAACTGAACGAGACCTTGAGACTGAAGACTCAAATGGGTGGAACTGTTTCCAAAGTATCTATCTTCTCATCCTTATTTATGCTTTAATTCTGATGAAAATTAAAGACATTGTAACTTAATGGTTGTACTTCTGAAAAATGATGCAGAAATTATAAATTTTAGCATACTCACATTTAGAAATATTTATTTTTTCTCGTGATTTCGTATGAAAATACCAATTTTTAATAAATGTTCACTTAAAGAAAGCTCTAAACAAATTTTATGAACAATATGTAAACATGTGTGACGCTAGTGTGAAGTGGTAGGGAGAGTAAACTGGCCCAAGACCCTGATAGCATTAAAGGGACTTGAAATATTTAGTTATTAAGAGAGTACATTGCCGTTAGTAAAACTACATATAAGAAATTCATGAAAAGTAAGAGGATGATGTGCAAATGATGAGAATTCGAGATGTGTGGTTAGGAGGCTGTGGAATTTGAGATTGAGGTACCTTAGTTCAAATAAGATAATGGACTGTTTTTCTACTGAAGTGGCTCCCTTCTGCATCTTGGAGTGAACTTGGGATTCTGACTGTGGTTACTGTGGACTTATTCTGGATTGAGTACTTACGCTACACTATGGCATCCTAAGTAGTTTCAAACTGATAATCATGTATATTTTCAGTGGCAAAAGAGGTGAAGAAGTTTTACCTTTGGGGCAACTTGCCACAGTTTTATATGATTACCAAAGCACTGAACCAGATGAACTGACAGTTAAACAAGGTAAGAAAGGTTATTCAGCAAAGAATTTATGTGGTATAATTGAGGTGGTACAACACTACTCATACTATTTCAAGTTGTGTATTGAAAATAAACACCACATCTACATCTCCTATATACTAAATTTTCAAAATAGGTATGTATGTCATGTAGAGATATGGTAGTACAAATACATCAGAAATTTGAATGCTTAGGGCCTGAACATTGTTGGATTCTTAATATTTTAGGGTTTATGTGTTTTTGAAAAATAGATCATAGGTAAACTGTAAATTAAGAAACTGGATGTAACTACTTTACTAACCTAAAACTTTATTTCACGGATTAGCAGCAAGTGGAAAAAGTATCTGTGACAAGAAAATAGATCACTGTCAGTGCTCAGAAGCCTGTTTATCAGAGTTTAGTGTTAACATTAGTATGATAAAAATCTAATGAATTACCCACATAGGATTGTGTTTCTAATCAATAACATGGGTACCAGGAATCATGGTATAGTGAATGCATAAAGTTTACAAGCTCTTATAGATTAGAATGATAGGTAGTAGTGTGGGAAAATTTGTTTATTTGATTATCATGTGGTAGACCGTAGAATGAGACTGCTCTTGACTCTTTTAGGGCAAACAGGTAACAATTTTAAAAGATGTCATATGATTTATGAGGATATGACAGCAAGGTTAGTAATTATATTAGATTATAAAAGATTAAATGAGTTTTGTAAGAAGTTTTATAGATGATGTTTGAGTATCAGGTGAAGTGCGAAGGATAAAAAAGACAGAAATAACGAAGAAAGAATATGCATGCAAAAGAAAATAAGTTTTAGAATATGAGAAATATCTTCTGCATTAAGACACGTATGACCTGCATTGTAGTAAAGCCACATAGACACCAATCAATTGGGAAGTGAGTCTGGTTTGATTAAACATCCGGCCACATAAAGCCAAATGTGTAAGGTGAGAATGATCCATGCTTGTTCTGTATTGAATACATATGCTTGTTAATTTGTGATCAACTGATTGCATTACTGTACTTCATATGTCCTCAGATTATGAATGAATTATAGGGTTCTTTCTGTATGGGATTTCCAATATTATTTTGAACATTCTTTGGCCTGCAGGTGATTATGTAATGGTGGTACAAGAAATGAATGAGGATTGGTGGCTTGTGCGCACAGCAGATTTGAAATTCACAGGCATTGTCCCTTCAGCATACCTTCAGCAGTTGCCAGGAGGCTATAGTCATGAAGATGAAACTGATTCTGGAACAATGATTATTTGCCCACAGGAAAAAGCCAAACATACAAGAGAGGACTAGTTTAGAATTTGTCTCACCGTAGGAGCTGTGAACACCATTTCATGTCTTTCTTGTCATTTAATGTATCAGTATAGCGATGTAAGAGAATCTCTATAATTTTTGAATCCACCCAAAAAATATAAATCTGTGTCCGTAGAAGTGTCTTGGTTGCGCCATACCATCCTCTCTCGTAATACGTCATACGAGACTTTGTTGATGATTTCCCGCAGCACGAGCGCTCGTTTGTGTGTGGGGAG
>JAUUDY010389660.1:0-11294 GCA_032361765.1 Panulirus inflatus
TGAAAGTATGTTGAACACCTTGCAGATGGTTAACATATGGACAGTAGAAATCTGCCTACCAATACAGGCCTAAAAAAATCTCCACATTTGACAACAAATCACGAAAGATTAAATCTCAAAACTAACATGGATATTGATTTCAGCCGCTTACATCTACATGGTTTAAAATATCTTCAGCTTATTTTGGCAATCGCGAAACCAAAGTGACCAACCCCAAAACTATAAAAACTGCAATCAAACTCCTGATACTCTAATTCAGGATTATCATGACCAAGCTTTCAGCTAAGTTAATTTCATAAAAAACAAGTTTAACTGCTGCCATTAGACATCTTTCAGTGGAATATCAGATCTTCTAATCATAAACCCTTTTCTTGCTATCCCAAGTACAGTCAGGCTGACTTTTCATGTAAATTATCATAAGTTAACTTGGGTCACTTATGTTTTGAAAGTTATTATCCACAGGTATGTATTCTTTCAGTGCCAGCAGACAAGAGCATTAGCATGTGCTTTTCTCTCAAAAGATGGCATTACAAGCACTTAATTACATCTGCAGATGACTGCCTGGGGGCATCTCTCAGAGGAAGTGCATAAACCTGCCTTATCTTTGCTCACTTTTCCACTGTTTTCTGACCACAAATATGCCCAGCAGCAATAAATATGATAAAGATGACTATGCTGATGCACAAATGAAGATAATACTGCAAGTAGTCCAGCACATAAAGCAAAGTGTCTCAGAGATGGGGTAAGAATCTGGTTCATTTCTGCTTTGTCTTTCCACTATTTTTTTCACCCTCATTAAGTCATGTGAATATGATAGTGATGGCCACACAGGCACAAAGTAAAGATAATACTTCAAGATTCTATAAGCTCCAACACAGACAGCCCATTTAATGCTATTGGGAGGACCAGGGTAAAGTTATATTTACCTGTTATTGTGCCTGCCAAAATACGCTTTTGTTGGTATTAATACTGTCAGTTACATAAATGATGAATGGCAGACTATGCAGCAGTATTTCTGAAGTTTCCCTGAGGCAGTAATGAAATTGCTAACATGACAGTTATAAGGACAATCAGGCATGTTAAGCACAGGTAGATGGCAGTGTCACGGGATAATGAAAGTATTAAATGGTACCGTTCAGTAGCTCATGCTATAACAGAAATAATAAATGGGAACCTATCCAAAGTAATGAAATAATAAAAATTATGCATTTTTTTGATATGACATTTTTCTTTGTAATTTCTAATGTCTTCTACAATCAAAAGTTCATAAAGACACCTTTTCTATACTGTAGAATTATTTTTCTGTTTGTTGACATAACCTGGTCTTGCAGCAACAGCTTATTTCATTATGTAATATTTTCTAAAATCTTAACACATCATATAAATATTCTGGAGTGCTTCCTTTACAATCAGTATAAATTTCAAAACTGCTTAAAAAAATTCATCATTCTTGGAACATACTATGAAAAAAATAAAGGAAAAGATTAACAGGTACATTTTCTCAAATTTCTGTTCTGATGTAGCATTATCCCTTAAACAATGGAAGCTGTGTAGAGCTTACTGACTGGGGCATGACAGGAGTCACAACAATAGTGCAAACCTTCAAGGGCTTTGTTTACACTGTGTGCCAGTATCATGAAATTCCTACGGACACTAAGTGTGGCCTTGGTTTCTGCCTTTTGTAGGCAGCATGAATGGTGTATCAGTAACACATCAGACTATGATGCACATTTTCTTCCACCATTCCTCTACTTCTTCCCTTGGGAATCTAGCTTTAACTTCAGCATTATAGAACAAATGCACAAAATACATTAGCTAATTTTTTTGGTATACAGTTTTGCTTTTATATGTATTTCTTCAATTTCATAATGGAAACAGATAATCTGAATGATGCATATCCTCTAAAATCCTCCTCCCCCACGTAAGTTATTTTAGCTCACTTTTTTACATATCCTTTACTTGGATTGTATTTCTTTCATCCTATAAGAAAAAAAATTGGAAAGCTTGCTTTCTGTTTGTATTGTGGTCAGCTCGGTAGCATCTGGAGTTAAGGCAATACTTACTTTAAAATCTAAAGAGCTCATATGCCCGAAGTTTGCCTGCCAAATTTGGTGGTATATTGTTGGAATCCAGCTGGAAAATAAGTGCATCTAGATCTATCTTTGGCGTAAGTATTCACAAATTCCTTGCCTGTATGAAAACTGATTATATAATTGTGGATTTATGTGATTATATCACTGATACTTTTCTACAAATGAAAAAAAATTGATGTGCCATTGAATTTTTTGCATGAGCTTATGATTTTAAAGGCTGGAGGTATATCTTATGAATTTTAACTACACAAGATAATATGTTGAAAAGAGCATCAGTTATGTTTGTTTATTTGTCCCTTTAAATATTATTGGGGACAGAAGTGTATCACTATTTAGTTTGACATGTATTTTGTGATGTGAATATTCTAAGAACATAGAAAAGTAAGACATTGTTCCTAAATTCCTGTAATGAGATGAGCCAGTTATGAGGGAGTGCTATGGCTGAACTTTGTTACAGCCATTAAGTACACATACCATCTTCCAAAAACAGGTGATCCTATGGAATCAAACAACAATGAAAATGACATGAAAGATGTAGGAAACATTATCATAAGTCAAGCTGAAAGACAAAGGAAGATCGCAAATATTAACCATAGTGTTTTTGTGAATATCTGAATTCTAATGTATATCATAATACCATAAAAGTAGTTTATATTTTATTACCTTTTTGTCTCACACATATGTTTTTTTCTTGCCTGGAAATTTGTAAGGCATCTTTACATATATTTTTGATGTGATATACAGTATTTTGCAGCTTTTTACGAGTTTTGATCTGGTAATTCTTTAAATATCTTTGGAGCATATTAATATGTCATCCCTTCACAAGCTTTATTTTCTGGAATAAATTCATACTGCAGTTTAACAGCAATTTGCATACAAATATCATCCATCATGAAAATGCTTCTAGTATAGCATTTGCAGGTCAAGGATTGCTATTTATCACCGATGGTACTCCTTCAAACAGGACACTTGCATGTCAAGTAAAATTTGATCCGACTCCCATTATTTTTTTGCTACAAGCAGCAGCTTGATGAAGAACAGCAGCATAGGATTCATCTATTCTTGTTAATAATTTTCACATTTTGGTATCCTAAATGAGGGTTCAAAGGCTGTTCCCACATAACTTCTGTCTGCAATCCCAAGATGTGCTTCTTCAAGATACTCCTGGACAGACAACAGTTCTGGCAAACCTTCCAACTGGAATGAGAGGTCAGCTTCCAATTGTGTCTATGGAACTAGCCATAAGAAAATGTGATGGAGCAGAGGTGCCCAGAGTGACTGCACCACTGACTGAATCTGCAACGACCAGATTTTCAAAAATCATTTCAAAATATAATACATCTCAAAGCTGAAATATCAACATTTGGAGTACAGTTGTATACGTACTTAGAAAGAGATAATAAATAGACAGACAAATTGATATATAGATATGGCCAGATAGATAAAGTGATGCACAAAGATAGATACAAATAAAGATAAATATAGATATATACACATATTCCAATCTTTTCCCAAACACAAAACTTCTGCACTAGGTGATGACTATAGAGTTAAAATCAATCTGTATATCAATGAAATCCAAGCTTACCAAGTGTTAATGACAGCATTATCACTGCAGAGTCCAATTTTCTTTCAATCATTGGGATTACTTGTTTTCTGATACATACTATCCACTATCTCTGGTGAAGTCCCAACTCCAGCTTTCTTCTGTTGAAGCTTGTAGCAAGAATAGCTGCTCTTTGGAATGTGGATGCATATAAAACACACATAATAACATTACTCGGGTAACCTACATTTTTTAAGTGATATTTGCTTCTCTTAGAATATCACAAAATCAGTAACACAGTTCAGCTATACCATACCATAAAAGCATTTACTACAGCATTTAATTTATTTTCTAAAATGAACTATGTTCAAAACAATAAAGAATAGTTCACTTAAGATCTGTGAAGATTTCCCTTTAGCCAGTGTATGCGTAGTGGTTTCCTCACATCCAGCTGTAGCACTGAAATTACTGGCTATTTCCTGCCAACAATGTGCTTTCCTTTGAATTTTGCCAAATCCTGTTGTCTTGTTATTTACTACAACTGTGAATTCTCTAATAATGCCAACAAAACATTCTTTTTCATAATCTCTGATTGGTAACGATTGCTTTGGCATAACGGACATTCCTGTGACAGAGTAAATAAACATCAAATTTTTGTGCCAATTTCAGATGCAACTGCACTCAACCTAGCAATGCTGGACCTCCTCAGTAACTGTTGTGACACTCAGGCACCAAAGTGGGTGATTGCCAAGGATTAAGCACTAATTTTTCTTTAACAAGAATTTTTAAATATCTTAAATTTTTCTTTAACAAGAATTTTTAATTATCTTAAAAGACAGTCACACATTTACTGGCACTCGATCAACAGACCTGAAATATCAGGTCAATTCACATCAAACCAAAATCATCAAAAATTCCTATACTAACCTGAGTGGGTATCTCCAGCGGAGCAGACTTGTCAATGGCTGTGGCTGTTGATGTCTCCCCATTGAGGTAAGCCAAAAGCTCTTTACGATCCGGACGACGTACCACAGGGATATTCTCCGCCTACAAGGAAGCATTTGTTTACAATATCAAATTGCTACATTCAAGTATGACAAAAATATATATATACCAGGATACATAAAAAGTAATATGACAGGAACAGACACCAGATACTGAATGGCCCTATTTGCTCACATCCACTCTCTAACTGTCATGTATAATGCATCAAAACCATAGCCTCCTATCCATAACCAAGACCCAAGATCCTTCAGTAATTTTCCCCTGACTACTTCATATGCCCTACTTCAGCCCACCGATACCATATTACCTCTATGCCGCACTGCTCAAATTTACTCTTGCCGCCCCATGCATGCTTCACATTCTCCTGCACATTCAGGCCTTGAGCTTTCAAAGCATCTTTCACTCCATTCTTTCACCTCCTTCTCTGTTTTCAGCAATGTCAACTGGGAACTACCACAAGTCATAAAGACTGATGAAGTGTGCATGTCTTTATCAAGAGAACAGGGCAACTTTTTAGTAAAATGTTGATCGTCTTAACTGTGGATGGTGCATATAAGTAATGATGGGTCATGAGATATGTTGAAATAGTGTTTGCAATGTTATGGTGAAAGATGATATTCAGAATGTAGATGACAAAGTGACATGCACACGCCTTGAAAGCATAGTTTCAAAAGTGCTTATTTGGTGGGATGGCATTTAGAAAAGCAGTGGGAGGGCGTTTACTCTGCTTGTTTGGTAAATTTAGTATGTACAAATTTTGTTGCTGATGTGTTTGTTGGAGGGACAAACAATTCTGTGAGTACTGTATAGGTTTCCAAAATGCAAGGCAAGGGTAAGTTTTTGTTCCTACTTGGGGGTTGGTGGTTGGTTATGGAATAGTCTGGGAGAAGGGGTCTAGTGATGCTACAAAGAAATGAGTGTCAATCATATTAAAGAAAGACTGCACTGGAAGTTTCTTTTCAATGTGTAAGTGTCAAATACTTGTCAATGCTTGGCAGCCTGTGACTGTTCTGAATGTCCTGTTTTGCATGATTTGCAGCTTTGTTTAACTGCTTTTGACAGGGTGGATAACCAGGCCAGTGAGGTGTAGTCTGAGGTGGAAAAGATGAAGTGTTTGTAAATGATACTTAAAAGATTCTTTGTACTGGTGCTGTTTAGTGTTCAGAAAGCATTTAGTTTCTGGCCTTTGTGTTGTTGTTTATGGTGTAGACTGAACGTCACATAAGTGTCATATGTAAGTACCTAGTATGGTTGGTCTCCAGTTGACCAGTGGTTGATCATTCAGGGTTCAAGATGGTGATGCTGGATTTCTGTGGTAAAGCAGACATTCTTGTTTCGAATGAGCCAGTGTTCTAACTGCCTAATGAAGTAGTGCATGTTTGTTGTCACAGTATTTGAGTAGTTATAGTGTCATGATATGACTGTGAGGTGATCTACATATAAAAGGACTTTCACACTATGATCTTCAGAAGGTAATGGGAGGTTATCTTGGAAAAGAGTGAAGAGGGTTGGTGAATGAGCCAATCCTTGGTGGCCTACTGGGGAGTGTGAGAATTTTGGAGACAAAAGCCATTGTGAATGACTGAATTGGCATCCAGTTATAAAGTTGGTCAATAATCTTTTTTTTGTGTGAGACATGAAAAGTGTATTTTGCACAAGGATATAGCATGGACAGCATCAAGTGCTTTGTTGATGTTACTTTGACTAGTTCTATGTTTAGTTAAAGCTATCCAGGATGTATTCTATGAGACCAATGTGAAATGTTGCAGTGGAATGACTGGGACCAAAGCTGTTCTGTGTGGTGAGAGTGGAAAATTTTGGTAGACTATGGTGGATCAGTTTCTGGGGAGTTTGGATACTGATGACAGCAGTAATTTTCTGTCATTCACATATTCATCCAAACCTACTGTACGCCAGTCTTACTAATATACATACTTATGACTTACACCTTTATTCAATGCTCATCTGTAACCAATACAGGTTATGATTTATATCTTATTTTGTGGTGTATTATCTACTCCATTACAGGGCTGGAACACAAATTAGATGCTAATCTTATGTAGTATACAATTAAAACACTTCTCTGTTTGGTAACTTACCGCAGCCTTCCGCACATATGAGGGATGTGTGAGGCTGACATGCTTGAGCAGGAACAGTAGACATTCCAAAGTGTAGTAGTCTTTAGGAGCTCCATCCTTTCCAGAACTGCAAAATAAAAATCGTACATATATGCACCATCAAAAATTTGGACAGGCAAAAACACTTCCTTAGTAGTACAGCACACCTTACTCAATCATTTATACATATTTACCCAAGAACCATTATAAGAAAGAGCCCTTGAGTTACCCAGGATATCTCATTCCACAAGCTCTTGCAGCTCAAGGTTACTTCCAGTAACAGGGAAGTGTGACCTCCTTTGGAGAGACAAGTTCTTTCACAAGACTGTACTCCTACTGATAACCCCCCTCCCAAAGGTGACTTCTCTCTCAAGGTGTAAATCAAGCAGGCAAAATTTGGTAACACCCTCAATTAATGAAACTTTATGGCAGATGACATATATTTCAAAATCTGCACCTGGAAAATTATGGAAAGTATGGCTTCTGAGTTGCACTCAAAAAATGGTTTGCTAGTGGCACACTAGACATAGATCAAATTATGATAATACTTTGGACTGTTCCATGGATTAATCCTTACAAGATCAAGACAAGTTCCATACCTACAAAGCATGCAACACCAACTAGTATGTGGTGGATACATAAGACTGTGAGCTGAAGCCTCCAACAAACTGACTGACTGGGGAAAAACAGCAACACAACTGTTTGGTTCCACTCAGAACCAATGGGATAAAAAATCTACAAAGCCATCGTAAAATGTATATAAAGTTTGGTAGGATGGAATAAATCACCTAAAACACTGTTATCCCAGTCTAAATTGTGACCATTATTTCATTTCATTAGCTGAAGTATAATCCATTTTTATGTATCAACTGCAAATTAAAGAAACATCTTTTATATTTCTGCATTCTCAAAAGCATGCAAACACCAGCAATTTAAGGGTGCTTGTTATTTCAAAACTGTAATAAGATGAATCACATTTTTTGAAGAAACCAGAAACTGCATGGGTCATGTGATGTGAACTGTACATCTAAAACCTGTAGATTCTTCTTTTCACTTTACCTCTTATTCATGTTTAACACATTCTTTTGTCCTATGACTCCACACTTACATCTGCCACAGACTTTTCTTCTGATATATCAGAGTTCATTTGTTTTCTAATGCTTATAATAAGTATCTGCAATGAGGGAGCAGCTGAAAGCCATGTTGTCTAGCACTGTGTAAACTATTTCAATCTGCAAATCTAACCTGGTATATGTGTAGTTTAAGGATGCTTATCTATTTAATGACTTAGCAAAAGGTTAGAAAAATAAAAATAAACCTTGACTATCTACTAGGATTCTCATTAGTGGAACAAATCAAAGGGGAATGTTAAAAGACTCACATTCACATGGAATCACAAAGTGAGAAGACACCTTCTATCAAAATATATCACATCAACAGAAGGAAAAGAAGACAGGACTATTAATCATGCCCAAGGCCATCTTACCCAGCTCCCCCACACAGCACAGTCTCTAGCTGCAAGAACCATGTAATGGGGGAAAGACATGTAAAGGGGGGAGGTCCATCCTGAGAAACCAGATCTGCTAAGTGTAGCTAAGAGTACAGAGGAACATGAGAAAGTGTTCAAAAAATGTTCCCATTGAGGAGATACTGAACAGTTGAAGTTAGATGATCCCTGAGAGCAACATCCACTGTAAGTCAAAAACAGCTTCCATCACTTCAACAGGGATCGTCTTTGAAACTCTCTTACTCAAAGACCAGATAAGGTTACTACAGATTATCCCTGAGATGCAATGGGGTCCTCCAATCTTTTGTTCTCACAATTTGCACAATGATCAGTGAGAAATGAATCGTACTCTTATAGAAGCGCCATGATAACCAAAATGATCCATCTAAATTGAACCAAGCAACAGATCATGGTTCTGCAGATGTAGGCCTTGCTCAAGATTGACTTTCAGCATTCTTGCTCTCCGAGTCCTTTGACTATTGATTGGCTGTAAACACACTGAGTTTCAATGCAGATGTCCACATCACTCCCTGACAGTAGTTTTCACAGGCTATGATATACCAAACTTCATGTTTCTTGCCATCATAGCCATGTACAAAACTCAAAGGACCTTGGCAAGCGACAAACAGATAACAAAAAATTCTGCTTGGTTATAAGGCCTATATCAAATTCAAACAACTAAATGTTTACCCATTTTTAATCTGCTTTTCAAAGAAGACTATTTGGCAGTGTCCTACAAGAATCTATATATGTACATTATGATGCATCAAAACCCATATCATTATTTTGATGGGGTTCATTTGTTAAAACAAATTCATGCAGTTTGACAGACATACCAAAACTCCACATCAAGGCACGGCCTCTGAAAATTAAATAAAGATAGAAAAGGAAAAAGATGATAATGGAAAGCATTTTTCAAGTTTTGAGGGAAGTGAAAAACCTGTCTTTCAAAATGTGCCAGGTTATAATTATGGGGAAAGAAATGGGAATGAGGCCATTTCCAAAGCTTCGAGGTGTAGGGAAAGAAACAATCACCAAAACAACCCACCATTCAGTTACCAACAGCCACACAGCAAATTAGTTTCAAATTCAATCTCAAACTTTAAAATATTTCTGGCCTTCACACTTTCATCATTCCTGCTTCTTAATCCATGTTCAGTTCTGGGATATCAGAGTCCAGCAGACCGTCAGTTGGGCCCGGTGCCTAATTAACAATGTCAGAGTTCCTAATGAATTTTCAATTAATTTCTGCTTAGTCTGACTGGAAGCAGGTATTAATCAAAAACTAATATATCAATCAACTCTCACAACCACCACAGTTATAAGCCAATTAGAGTCTCTCTGCTTTCAAACTGTGACATCATGATGACTTGAGAGAGAACATTTCATCAATTGTCACAAGCTTTGAACTGATTTCATTTGTGATTAGGACCACGGGCCCTCAAAGCACAGGGCCGACAGCAAATGCCTTGAGTGCCCTGGCATTAACTTGCCTCTGGGCCTTAGTAGTATACCAGTAATTAAACAAAAATTAAACACCAGTTGATGTGTTAAAACAAGGACAACTGATGGGAAAATGTTGATGGAAAGAAAACTCAGGGTACTGATAGAGATGGGTTAGAGGGGCCCACATTCAAAAAGTAGCACAAAAGCCAGAGATACCTCTCCTTGGCTCAACAAGTCAGCAACATATAGCTGATTGCTTCTGTGTTTGTCCAGTATTCAGTGTCAGTGTTGTTTTTGATTTTTTCATTTTCCCCATACTGAAGTTGAAAATTTTCAACACTGAAAAGCATGTTGATTGCAATTACCCAGTTAAAAACTGTTTATGTCTCTTTGTAGCCTTTCAGCACCTGCCAGCCATGAGATCATTCTAGAACAAAATACAGAAAAGTCTAAAGCTTTCTACAACTATGTGAGACAGCATCAGTAAGCTAAAGTAAGAGAGGCTAATGTAAAAAATAAATGATGGTTCCTTAAAACCAATGACCAAGACTTAGTTCAAGTACTTCGTGACTTCTTCAAAAAGGTCTTTGTGACATACAATGATGGACCACTATCTGAATTTCAAACCAGAATTTCTGATAAAAAAAAGTATTATGGACCCTGAATTCACATTAAAAGATGTAAGAGCCTTGCAAATCTAAAAGCAAATCTATAAGTACAGATGACATTCATCAAAAACTGCTCTCAGAATGTGCCTAATGTGTAGAAAACTTTTTTCCCTAATGTCTAGGCACTGTGCCCCTAGATTAAGGATTGCTTTGATTTCCATCCACATGAAAGCTAACCAGAAGACAACTGGTAACTATCATCTAGTTAATGGACAAGTATCCAATCAGAAGACTTCAGGTAACTACCATACATTAACCTGATAAGTATCATCAGGTATCAAGTATCACCATATTCCAAGACCCTTCAGGCCAACGATGCAACTGCCAAAAAGACACCAAGCACTTAATACTAAATTGCCCTGCACTCCCTACACATAGACATGCACATAACTATTTATGAATTAGGGTCCCATCTGGTGGATGTGGTCAGCTTCTTGAGTGCCTCGAGAAAACAGAAGGGACTTCTGGAGCAGAAAGTGAGTGAGTGTCATCTGTAATCTAATGGAAGAAACTGTGAGTTATGCAGTACTCATTCAAGGAGAATTTCAGAAAACCATGACTATTTATTAGCATGGGTTCTTCAGGGGAAAGTCCTGCTTCACCAACTTGCAGGAGCAATCTACATAATGGCTATAGGGTAAATATCATCTTCTGAGATTACCAGAAAGCCTCGGATACTGTCCCAAAAAAAGCACATTCCCAAGATCAAAGCAAACATAAAAAGAGGTACGATCCTGGACAGAATACAGGCTTTCCCGTTGAGTAAGTAAATAATCATACATCTCCACAGAAGCCATTCTGAATGAGCTGCTGTCATAAGTGGTATCCCACATGGATTGGTCATCAGGCCATCACTGTTCATCAATCAATCATATAACCCCAGGACCCCATTTAGTGGGTTCCTGCAACTTC
>JAUUDY010389770.1:0-11293 GCA_032361765.1 Panulirus inflatus
TGTGTTTATTATCCATGAATTCTGTAAGTAGATTGGTTTGTCCTGCAGAGTACTTGAAAGTTTGGGGTAAATTAATTCTACTACAAGTTCTTTTGGGGTAACGCTAAAAAAAGTTACCCCATCTCAGGTTTAGAGCAACATGTATTTTTGATGATGCTAGAGATGATTTTCAATAGTGGTGAATGAAGGTACTTTGTATGAGAAGGTGTCGGTGCAGACAGAGATATTGTGGTTATTTGTAAACTTACAATAACAAAGGGAAAAGATATCAGAGAAAGCCTTTGTTTATTATTGCACTGAATATCTTAAGTTGAAGATATATTTGAGTGAGGAGAGGCTGTATGCACTTAATCCAGACCACATTATAGGAGAATAGCTAGATATGACATAATTTCTCCTGCTGAATATCTTAACATTACCAGAACAACATGCCAAGTATCACAGGCCTAAACACCATCTCAAAATTAAGACTATATATTGTAACAGTTTCACCTCAACATCCTTATGCCCTAGAAAGGATTTCTTGCTTCTTCCAAGTTTAAACTACATATTGTTTATTATCATAAGCTATTATCTAGTAATGACAGGCTTTGTGTAAACTGGAATACACTACCAGCCAGTAAGATATCAATATGGTACCATAATTCACCAAATAACTTATCAATTCCACCTCTAATGCTGTCCATGAAAAATATCATAAATAATAATCTTATCTGCTACCTTAGTATGGAAAAAAGAGGTGAACAATAAATATTTCATACAAGCAACAAAAAAATCATGAGAAAATCAAAACAAGAAATTACATACCGATCTCTCTTCTCCCATGACACTCTCCCGTTTCTGTGATCTTCTTGCCTTGTAGGGGTCATGTACATGTGCATCATCTCCACTTTCTGCTCCACAGACAACACCTCTCTTCCCCAAAGGTGGAGACCTGGATATTCTTGAATGCTTTTGGAAGGGGTTGACACTTTCATCCAGATGTGCCCCATACTGAGGAGATTTAGTATAACTTGTATCTGCCATGGTTGAATTTAAGCTACCAGATTTAATATGACTACTATCATCTGAATCAGGAAGACCAGAGTCAGTGGAACAGTTCATAAACTCCTCAGCAAGACGACTAGCCTCATTGCCAAGAAGCTGAGCAAATTCAAGACTATCAAGCTGACCAATTGTACCTATTGAAGGAACTTTGGGTAGATTTATTTCATTCCCTGCATCAGATGTATTCTTGGATTTCCTAATTGCACATTCCTCAGATTCTAAATTTACTTTTGACAAAGATTCTAGTTTCAGATCTTCTACTTCTTGGTTTACTTCCTCTGATATATGAGAATTTTCATCATTCTGAGAATGATCTGCAACTGATTCAAACTTTTCCTCTGAAGCCTTCAATTCATTGTCTGAAACTTTCAGCCTCTCTTCACAACCATGTATTTTTTCGAATGAAACTTGGTCAGATTCCTCTACAGGTTGTGTTTTTTCTTCTACAACCTCTGGTTCCTCCTTATCAACTTCAGTATCTGGTTGTATACTTTCCTTTCTATCAGATTCTTCTTTCTGAGTTTGAGGCTCCTGCTTACTGATTTCAATTTCTTTCTCAGGAACAGTGACGTTATCTTGTCCACATTCAATATGAAACTCTTTCTCTCTAATCACAGTGTTGTCTTTCACACCATTATCTTTTGGCACTTCATCTGAGTTAGAAGTTTCAGAACCTTGTATATTCTTTTTAAGAGTTGACCTACTCTGAAAAGGATCAAAGTCTGGATCATCCAAAAAATCAAGGTTATATCCTTGTTTTGGAGAGGGTAGTTCTTCTTCAGTAGGTTTAATAGGTTTATCCTCAAGCTGATTTACACCTGAACTTAATTCTGAATTTACAGTAATATCTACTGTGTTCTTTGATGAATCAGTCTCGCTTACTTCAGGCTCCTTTATTTGGGCATTATCTTTAATGACTGCAAAGCCTTTCTTTGTAGGTTCCTTTTTTGCAGGGATGACCTTAACTTTAAGCCTGTCTTCTTCTTTGTCATCTGCAAGAGTGAATCCTTCTTTAGGGGGTGAATTTCGTACACTACACTTTGTTACAAATGGATTAAAATTTGGATCCTCTAGATTATCTAAGAAATCTAAGTCATATCCTTTTGATTGGGGAATAGGAAGCTCTTCTGGCTCAGATTTGATCTCTTTCACCCTATTATTGTTTCTTTCGATTATTTTTGATTTTGGAGGGGTTTTTGTAACAGACTGTCTTTGCTGCTTCAACTGAGGTTTTTTACCAAGTTTCCTGGGAGGTTTGCACACAGGAGTACTAGCATCTTCAAATGTAATCTCAAGTAAATTTTGTGATTTGTCAGACTGTTCTACTTTTTCTGGGTGGATTTCAACATCATCGACTGAGCAGCCATCAACAGACCTATTTTCTGTTAGTAATCCTCTATCTCTGTCTGGTGATAATGACTCTTGATGCTCTCCTTGTTGCCCTTCCCTTTCTGTGAGGTTTTTACCAACATCAAAAACTTGTACTTTAGTTTCAGTATTTTCAGATGTCTCACATGAAGTTTTAGTGCCTTCCTTTACCTTTTTTTTTCTGACAGTAGGCTTCAAAGGAGGAAGTTCACAACCTGGCTCAGGGCTTGGTGGAGGAGTACTTCTAACAACAGTCTTTGTGGCAAAGGGATTAAAGTTTGGATCATCTAATCTGTCAAGAAAATCAAGATTATAACTTTTCTTTGGAGTAATGGGTATATCATTTGGATCTATGAAACTTTCTGGTAATGGCCGAGGTTCTTCCGGAGGTGTATCAAATACAGCAGTAGTATGATTAAATTCCTCTTTGAGAGCTGGCTGTTCTGTTTGATTTTCTTTTAAACACTTATCTTGCTGACTCTCTGCCTGTTCTCTGGGAAATTCTCTTGCAACTTCAACGTGTTCTAAATTGTCTGCACCTTCACTTTTACTTGTTTCACTCACTATATGAAAAACTTCACTTTTGTTGACTTGGTTAAAAATCTCACTGTCTGGCTGAAGTTCAGAATGGACTTCAGTTTCCTTAAATTTGTTTAACTCAATTTCTTGTTGTGAACCTAACAAAATTTCCTTTTCTTTGACATCACTTTCTCTCAAATCTACAAGTGGTTCTGTGGGAAAATGTTTGCAGTTTCCACTTTCTGGTATTAGATCACTAGGAATGGTACTATCAAGAGTTCTATTTTCAAGAGTCACAACATTACCTGATGTTTGTGTTATAACATTTGATTCTACGTCTTCATTAGTATCACGTTCTACTTTAGATTCAGTCACTTGTTGGTCAACAAGAACTGCCTTCTTGCTGACTGATTCTTCAATAATTTCACTTTTAGTCACAGTTACGACTGATTCACAAATAGTACTTCGTAAATTTTCTGGATGTCCAAAATTTAACTCGTCACTTTCTTTATCTACTGCTACCACTGTACTTTCTGAACTAACAACAAGATTGTCTACACCAACTGGAGAAGGTTTTGTCCCTGTATAAGTCTTCTCTTTGTGGACTGGGGTGCTGCTTTGTTCCTTTACATCATGTGATGTTCTCACCTCTTGCTCTGTACCCTTGGCCTCATCTGTAACCAGATTTGGAGAGACAAGGCTGGTTGAAAATGAGTGATCTTTAGCAATGAAGTCTGGGTCAGGAGGCAGATCAACTTCCTCTGCACTTTCGTACTCAGAGTCTGTAAAAGAATAGCCTGAGTTAGATTTAGAGCCACGATGCTTACAGCACAGGAGAAATGACATCCTGAGTACAAATGTGGGAGATCAATGATATAACTACATTGTTCAATAAGCCATTGTGACACTAATCATGAGATAACTACAAACAATACTTACTCTTCAGTTCAATATGATCTGTACAGATAAATTTAAAAGTTACTGAGGCATATCATCATAATGATAAGCACCATGCAATATATCACCAGATAATACAGGTCAAAAGTAAACTTCAAGCCTATGATGAAAATAATGGATGGGATGATGAATATCACTATGATCCTATCAAGATAATCAAAAGTCAAACAGATAATCAAGCAAAATAGGACACTAGTTAAACATGGTGATAAGATATTAGTCACACAAAATTATAAAAACAATTCTTATCACTTTTATTTTTTTGGCATAATAACTAGACTTAAACACATGAAGAAAAAACTTAATATGAAAATATGTTAGTTCCTTAGTTAGAAATGCTTCTCAAATCACAGCAGTAACAAAATGCTCTTGTTAAGACTAATAAAGAAAACTAGCATATTACAAAAATTATCAAATTCCAGAAATTCACCACTTATCCTGTTATCTAGAAACACATTTTAAAGCATTTACCATATTCAACTGTAACAGCGCACACACTGTACGTATATTAGGTATCATGTTGGTACTTAAATATATAAAGCCCAATTAATTTTTCACTGCTATACCATGTATACCTCTTTCATACAGTCCATGACTGATGAGGGGTGGCAGGATCTTCACCAAACATCTCAGAAGCTGACTCCTTAAAGTGTAAAGGCTCAAAAGCAATAATAAAAACATTCATTGAATATTTCTGCTTGCTGATATGGTCATGAAAGAGAAACAGGTGCTTTTTACTTGCCCCAGCAAAGTTTCTTTATATATACGATGACTGCATCTGGTACTATACATAATGAATTATGTAAATGAATACTTGATGGGACTGATGGTGAATTTCTCAAGAAAGTTGGTAACAGTGTTGCTGATTGGCTATTGAAGATTTTCCATTTAAGTATGGTTCAAGGTGAGGTGTCTGAGTTACTGATGGAATGATTGTATTGTGCCTTTATGTCAAAGCAAGGGAGCAAAAGTGAATGCTCAAATTACGGTAGTAAAAATCTGTTGAGTATACCTAATAAGTTGTAAGGAAGAGTAGTGACCAAGAGGATGGCATTGTGCACAGAGCATCAGATTTGGGAGAAACAATGTGGCATCAAGAGTGGTAGATGATATGTGAATGTAGACTAGGTGTTTCCACTGAGAATTTGCACAAGAAATACCCGCAGAAACAGAATTTGTATTTGGCATTTATGGATCTGAAGCAAGCATTTGAGTGGGGTGGCAGAGATTCCTTGTGAACATCTTTTTATAGATATATGGCGTTGGAGGAGAGCTACTAGAAGCAGTGAGGAATTTTCATAAAGTAAAGGATCTGTGCAAGCAGAGAGGGTGGAGGGTGAGTGGTTCCAAGCAAAGGGAGGTATGCATGAAGGGCATCTGATGATATCATGTCTATGGATGGCTTCCTGAAGGAGTAGGAGGCCTAGGAGGCACATTAGATGCTGTTTTCAGGTGAAATGTCTCCAGTGGCAGACTCACATGAGAAACTGTAGAAGCTAAAGTCTGAGTCTGGACTGGTGTGAAAAGAGAAAGTTGATGGTTAATGATAATAAATGTTGGATTATGAGGTCTTGTAGGGGGTGAGATGTTGGATTATGAGGTCTTGTAGGGGGTGAGAGATTGGTTTGAGTGTGATTTTAAATGAAGAGAACCTGAAGGAAGTGTAATATCTTAAATACTCGAGAGTGAACATGGCAGCAGCTGGAACTTTGGGAAATGAAGAGAATCATAGGGTGTAGGAGGGGATGAACATCTTGAGGGCAGTGAGATGCGTATGAAAAAAGAAATCAGTGTCTGTGAGGGCAAAGATGGGTATTCATGATTGTAAAGTAGTTCCAGTAGTGCTCTACAGGTGCAAGCTGTGGACCCTAAATAAAAAAAATAGAAGAGGGGGTGTATATACTGGAAATGAAATTCTTGAAGATTCTATGTGGTATAATGATAGTTGCTCGTGTTAGGAAGGATAGTATAAGAGAGCTTTGTGGTAGCAAAAAACGTATGACTAAGAGAGAGATGAAGAGGTTGCGCTGAAATGATCTGAACATATAGAGACAGTGAGTGAAGAGGTACCAACTAAGAGGATACAACTCTCAAAAAGGAAGGAGGAAGAAAGAAAGATGGAAGGTTAAGAGTAAAAGAGGTTTTAAGTTATCTAGGCCTGAACATGCAGGAGGGTGTGAGGCATGCACGAGAGAGAACAAAAAGGAGCAGTGTGGTACACAGAGAGCAACGTGCTGTCAAATGGCTGAACCAGAGCACAGGAAGTGGTTATGGAACCAAAAATGGTCTATGGGGATTGGCAGTGGATAAGGGACTCTGGTTTCAGTGCATTATATTCAACAGCTAATGAGTGGATGTGAGCAAATGAGGCCATTCTTCATTTGTTCCTGACTTTATCACGCTAGACTAGACAGTACACAGTGACCTATCATAAAAGAGCATTGTGTATTGAGCCAACAGCCATATTATTTTTTTGCCTCGTGAGTGTGTGTGTGTGTTGTTGATGCTGTTAACATAATTCTTTAAAACATCAGTCTAAAATGCTTTTATCAACTCACATATGCATATCTTTCCAATTTATCTTATCATATTCAAGTTTCGATCACTGAGGCTTATGCCATCCTTTTCTGTACCAAGCATATTTTTCCTTACATGAATAAAGAATTGGTTTTAGTTACTTCCATGATGTTAAAGTCTGATGTGGTGGCTAATTACTTCAGTAAGGGTAAAAAGCACCATATTCATGGAAATATTTAGTATGTTGTCTCTTGTTGGCCACTTGTACTAGTATGACACAAGTTTGTTCATTCTTCTCTTCAGCTATTCTCTGTCATCTGCTGATCCGCTATCCATCACTATGTTTTAGTTTATAGCTGCAATATTCCTTTTCTTCCTATTCTATACAGTGAAAACATACATCCGTCCACATCAATGTAGTTCACGGTGTTTCCAAACTTCTCAACACTTTTGCTAATAATACATTTAATTCTTCTGTCTAAGTTTTAGGTGATCTGTAAGTCATAATTCTTACTGCTTTTTAGCACTGGGATATTCAATTACTAATACATACGTTTTTATAACAAATCTTAATTTTGCTAAGTGCATATACACAACCAATTTTATTACTCTGTTCCTACCATATTATGATTTTTTTAATCAGAGTATATTTCCTTACATTCATTTGTTGCACTGCATATACAATCACGTATCTTCCTTTTCTTTCTTGATGGCAAGGTTCTGGTTCATCTAGTCTTTCATGCTGGTCCATGTCTTCCATTCCCACAATGCTGCTTGCAAAGTGTTTCTACATTCTCTCCAACTAATTAAGAGAACTTGTTTTGCTGATGACCATTCGGCACAATACTCAATTCAGCTTCTTTTACATGTAATCAACATTTTCATAATCATCCCTCTTTTAAAGTTCTCATTATCGCACTACTCACTCCCTACACCACTAACATGATTCATTTTCAGTGTGTTCTCCAAAAATCAGCTTTCATTTGTGATTTCTTCTAAATCTTTACCTTTCTCTTCAGTGCCAATTTCTTTTTATTAGAACCCATCAAGAAGGTTTACCCACTGTATTTTTCTTTTTCCCACCATAGACCTTCAAATCTTTCTTTATTGAAATCCAACACTTCCCCTTTAAATCTTGCATTTTTCTTCTGATATTTCATTCACTCTAGTGACATGTTTCAATCTTGCATTTTGTCTTCAATTTTATTATCTTACTCCCAGATTCCTCTGCAAAATATCTTACTATATTTCTTTAACCACTTTCTCTACATCATATCATTTTTAGCTATACTGAGGCTAATGCTCTTCCTAGTGATACCCCACATAGAAAATCTTCATTAGAAAATCTTCCATTTACTTCTAATTTGAATTTTCTGTTTTGTTAAAAAATTCTTGATACCACCACATCTTCCAAGTTTACCTTTCATGGTATATTTTGCAAATGAAGCTTACAAAATTATTCTCTATTTCACCTTGTCAAATGCTTAGCAAAGTTAGGAAAAAAGAAAATTCACTAGTCATTGTCATTTCTGCATTCCAGTTTCATATTTTTCTTGTATTGTACTAGCAGCAGCATTTGTACAGTTTTACCTGGTACAAATATACACAAACCCTCATAAATAAATCAATATTTGATCATGCATCATAGTATGGTTCTTCAACTTTCTCCTTCACACATATCATAAGTGATATCAAACTTGCATGTCTTATTTTGTTTTGGTAGAAACTTAGATCCATTTTTGTGCACTGGTGACAAAAAAGCCATTAAGTGCACTGAGAAAGGGAGACAAGAGTAAAAGAACATGGGTTCTGAAACAAAAATATTGAACAATACTTATAATCAATCAATTATATAATGAGTAAAGAATGTCAGCAATTAGCTATAAATAAACAGCACTTTATGAATGCCATAAAATTTAGATATGGAAGACTAAATGGATTTCAATTAGTCTATAGAGGTATGAATAGGGCTTTACTATTATTGTCAAACACTATTTTACAAGCTTTCATTTAGTCAGTGCTAACATTTTAAGTACAGGATTAATTTACTAGTTTCTCATTAGTCTAAAAACTGAGCACTGTGATAGTAGTTAAAAATGTAAAAACCCAAGAGCTACGCTATGCTATGGTCATTCAACAAGTTCGACTGTTGATTCTACAGAAGAATAAAATGCATTCATCTAGGGTCAACAAAAATCAATCATTAAAGTTTAAGAATACCTTTTTTAACCCCATTTTGGGAATTGTTCTGAGCGACAGAGTCAGACACTGTAAATGAATAATCTTTATTAGAAATGTTTTATAAAGGTACTTTCCAATTTCAACAGCAAGTAAAGATTTCCAAGGGAAAACAAAGTAAAAAAAAAATCTTTACAGAAAATGCTTGATCATTCATTTTCTAGCAAATACTAGAGCTAGTTTTGAAAGTTCAAGGTCAGGTGTATACAGGAGAGTAACCAAGATTTATGTTAAATATAGAATTTAAAGGAATATATCTTAACATGGTGACACTATTATTTGTTAAAATTTTAAGGAATATATCTTAACATGGTGACACTATTATTTGATTAATAAACATTACAATGTCATGCTAGTGAAACTATCTAGCTGAATGAATGAACATTTAAATGATATCCAATTTCTTGGAAGACAAAGATTCTTACTCTAGTACTGTATAAGTACAATATCAATTCTACTGTATAAGAATCACATCAGCAGTTGATTTGTTAGTATGATGATTTTTCACTGCAAAATCCAAATAAAACATTTTCATACTTTTAACATCTCTAACCTACCCATACAAACTGAAGTTAACAAGGAAAGGAAAAATTGTTTTCAATAATCATTGGTAAAGAACTTCAATTATAATTATTAAGGTGTATTTCTCAGTGATGCATCAACTAACAAGTGGATAAAAGAATAGAAATAAAATATGATCAACACTCAAACAGTGTAACCTCATTAAGCATATTAATACACTACTAACAAAAATCCTGACAAAATAATTATTATTCTAAAAAAAGAAATTAATAAACCGAGATTTTAATCAGTTACACTAATTCACCCACCTGAATTTATGGGAAATGCTTGCGGATGAGCTTCACCACCTGAACTCTTGCTTACAAAAGCTGCTGGAGCTGAATCTTTTACAGGAGACACTGAGACTATCTCAGAAACACTGCTTGGTCCCTCTGTTAAGCAAGATGCAAAACTAGGGTCCTCAGTTGCTGAAGTTGTGTCACACTCTCTGTTTAAGCTGTTGGTATAAAATCAGCACACTTATTATTGATTGAAAGGAAAAATCATATTTGAATTCATTAATAGTAAATATGGATGGAACAGAAAGGCCTAAAATAATATGAAACTCTAATGAGAAAACATTTTGCTGAAATACTGACAACAGAAATTAAGGAAACAAATAGTAGTTTAAGAGTGAGGTTTTCTGATAGAAAACATCAAATTTTGTATTAGTCAAAGGCACAACATTCTGGGATACCCAGTTAAGTTAAAGAGGTTGTATGTGTTCTTAGCAATGGTTGCATCATCAGAAATTTATTCACAAAAATACTTTCTGGGCCAACGATGCTTGCACAGTATTGCTGCTAAAATGTGTTGTTCAAATACTGACATGAACTATAATACTTGTAAAGAGCCAATTGCTGTTTGGTGTTCAACAAGAAAGCAGACTTCATGTACTTAGTTTGTTCATACTTGACTACCATTTCTTATGTTAACAAAGTGGTGCCCAGAACAGGAAGAAAGACTGCACTCACTCATATCCATTCTCAAGCTGTCATGTGCAATTGAAGTCAAAATCCAGATATTTTTCACACCTTTCCAAGCACTATTAAGTATTTTACAGAACCATTTCTACAGAAAGGTTTATTCATATACAGTATAGAGCATAAGCATCACTAATTCTAAGGAACTATAATTTTACCGAATAAACCTTAAAATAAAAATAATAATTCAGAGAGATGCCTGGGGAAAAATGAGGATACAATTCTTAAGTATATTTATTATTTGGACTGAATTTTCAGGCTATCACATTGAAATTACAATGAAACAGCAATTTTTCCATATTTTTCAGGTCTTAATTTTTCCTTCTTAAAAACCAGACTTCAGTAGACCCATAAGAAGTCCTGTACAGAAGCCTAAACCCACTACAACTTAACAGCACCTAACTATTGGTTTACCTCTACAATAGGTACCACAATGTATCTGTTAGTTTTTGAAAGAATAAACTGAGTGTGCAGGACTGCAAAATGGACCCTAATTAGGTTCTAACAGACCTAAAAGTTAAGGTGCTCAAAATCACTCTGTGTGTTGGGTGAATGCATCTCATTCATCTTCTGTCTACTTTAGTTTCTCAGCTTTCATTTGGTTAGTTGAAACAAATTACAGGTAACTTCTCAAAGGCATTTTGCTTTAAAGAAAAATGGCACCCATATTTTGCAAAACTAAAAGTGAAGACTAACCACAATATTCAAATGCAGCCCAGTTTCAAGATAGATGCAAAAATTTACAATTAACAATGAAATACCACATGAATTCCCAAAGTATGTAATATACTTCCAGTATACCTGGGAGTAGATTTAACTAAAATGGCAGGGCTAGTGCAAAGTGCTCATTGCATGTCTTGTTTGCTGGACAAAACTATTCCTCTCAGCTGCCACCTGCATTATATAAATCATCTCTTCTTGGTTCATCTGGGATTGATTTCAACAATATGTCAAGTTTTCTTTTAAATGTTTCTATAGTTATTTTTAAATGCTTCTCTTTTTTTCCTGGCAGTACCAGGAATACTTAACAAATTTATACCTCTGTAATTTGAGCACTCACTCTTATCCCCTTTGCCTTTGTACAATGGCACTATGCAAGCATT
>JAUUDY010389992.1:0-11291 GCA_032361765.1 Panulirus inflatus
AAAGGCATTTTATCGTAGTTAAAATAAAAAATATTTCATCAAAAATATATCACCCCAACAATTTCTATCCATGAAGGTGTGTTCGAGGGGAAAGTGTCATGCAAGTCTATAATTCCATGGAAATAGAAGAATTATTGGCCACAGTTTATGCAAGATAGGTATCGTGCGTCTGGCAACTCTGTCGGTTGTAAGTACACCAGTATCTCTTTTATCATAAATTTACTGACACACCTCAGTGGGTAATCACTCACAGGTTTTCTCCAGCCATAGCAGTAATGTATGTATAATTCCGTACTGAGAAACACACTGACTATAGTCCAGTAGGTCTATGACCTTTTGTGACAAGATACTACTAAAAAAAGGTACGGCCGCAGAATACGTTCACCCGGGTCCAAGGCTCGAGTTTGTTCGTTTCCTTTTCCCAGTTCACTGTAATCCTGTTTGCAGTAGTAAAGCAAAAACCCTTATCTTCACTTCCTCATTCACTGATGATACGCGACATGCACTTGGTTTATACATGAGCTCGTTGCAGTTCTCATTCAGAATCTTCATCAAGTTCTTAAAAAACGCTTGTACAGAGAAAGGGCCTTCGACAATTGCCGAGTTGCCACACTTCTTTTAGGGGAGGTCCGGATGTTTAGCTCAGCCAGTGCTGTTTCTCCCAACCTTGATATAGGGTTGCCAGGGAATAGGCATTCTTGCTATGGACCCAACTGCAGCACTCACTCACGTCGCTCTACATTCTCGCTGGGGATCTGTCTGATGAGGATGTCATTGGAGTAAATAATACAGTGAAGTAAAACTCTCAGGAATTATTTGGATCCTAGGTACTTTGGAGTTTTGGCGTAGGTGCCTCAAAAATACACTATTTGTAAATGGTAACTTTAAGTGAAGATATTCTTTCAGGAATCATGCTGTCACTTTTTGCCAGAAGTACCTGAAAGGTTTAGATACAGGTTCCGAGGAGTCTTTTCTATCCAGATGCTGATTTCAGTTACACTCATGCATGGGGACACATATCCCAGGCTGTAAAGAAACTTATAGTCGTTTTTCATGTTCAGCTTATTAATAAGGCAACTTATAACAACTAATTTACAATTGACTTTAAAGATTTTCTTTTTTATAGGAAATTAAAGGTTGGAATCCAGTCAAGAACGAGTCCACATCAAGGCCAGACCTTAATTGACACAGAAAGGTTACTGGAACAGAAAAAGAGAAGGGGAAGTACTTATGTATTTTGGAGAAAGTGATAAACCTCTTTAAAACATGGGATAGACATGAGGCGATAGAGTGTTCCAAAGTTTCTAGTGTAGGGAAAGAAACAACGAAATGGCTACCTGAGTTGCCAATGGCCACAAAATAATAATGTGATGCAGCAGCTCGCCTTGTATTGTTTGGTCTAGTTGATTTTGGGGAAACACAAGCAGACAGCTCTCAGGAGCAAAAACGAAAGAAATACCTATAAGAGAGGGGCAGTGATCGAACATAATGACATACGGCAACCAGGTCAAGTTTTGACGTTAGCCTTGGAAAGTTTATAAGTTGGATCACGTTCGACTTCGTCAAGTAAGAACAGGCATAGAACCATCCCAGACGCTAGAGCAGTACTCCACATAAGGGCGATTCAGTCCTTTGTATAAACGGAGCAACTGTTCAGAAGAATTTTTTACATCTAAAGAGTACTTCCGGTCTCTTAGAGGCAGACTTAGCTATTTATCAACCTACTTCAGTTTTCAGGAAAAATAATGACTATTTAATAAGCTAACAGGAGTTCTCTAGAATCAGTGATTTTGGCAAAAACACAACTTATTTCATGATGTTCTTCGGCTTGCTTATTTCGTGAAAAGCAAATAACTGGGAAGCAACATATTTCATAAGTACGTCTCCTTCATTTAGGTGTATATATGTGGGATGTGGAGGGTAAACGCTACTACGATTTCCTGAGCGCTTACTCTGCGGTGAATCAAGGCCACTGCCATCCAAGAATCCTGCAGGCACTACAGAATCAAGCCTCAACTCTCACCCTCACCTCCAGAGCTTTCTATAACAATGTCCTGGGCGAATTTGAGGAGTATATTACGTCCCTCCTTGGTTATGACAAGGTCCTCCCCATGAATACAGGTACTGCCATCCTGATTGAACTTCTCTGACTATTACAACGTATTGTCAAATATTCACTTCCACTTGGTGCTGTTCCCTTACATACTCATACTACTCTAACATCCACTCCTACTGTCCTGTCCCATCAAGCATTCATCCATCTGTTACTCTACTGCCCATCTTTGTTGTCATGCCATGTAGCTCTACTTATCCACCTACCTACTGCCATAATATATAACTCTGCTTTTATTCTAATTCTGAACCATCCACCTCAGCTGCCCTCAAACAACTCTGTTGCCTCTTTGCCAACCACTTATGCTGCTTTGTCACCCACATCTACCAGTCTACTACTCACTTCTGCAACACCATTACTTGCTTCCTCTGCCCTGCTTCTCATGTCTATTTCTCAGTAAATCCCCTCAGCTGCCAACCTGCACATACTTGTAACTCTGCGAACCACCTCCAGCGTCTCATGTATTCTAACTGCTATCTATTAAGCAAACCCACTAGTTGGGACGTCACCCACTTGTACAGCTCCCTAATCACTATTCACCAATATTTCTAGTGCTTCAGCATCTGCTTCTGCTCTTCTAGCATTCAACTCTACAGCCTTGACACACCCCTTCAACCTCACCAACCTTTGCTACTGCCTCATCACTTACATATATTGCCCCCAAAACCCTCCCAACTGCAATTCAACTATCTGCCTATGCTGCCTTGCCACCAATCCTTACTGCCATATTACTATCTTTGCAGTTTTACCACCCCTTTCTACTGTTGTAACACACATATCTATAGTCCTATTATTCACCTATAATGCTTTACTATCCAGCTATGCTACATGACACCAACCCCTACTGCCCAACCACCCAATTCTTCTTCTCCATCCCCAACTTTAGAAGACCAACACTCTATCTCTACAACCCAGTTATTTAGTCTACTACCTTACCATTCCATTTACTTTTAATGCTTTGCCACCAATCCCTACTGCCTCAGCATCCACATGCACAGCCTCACCTACCTACCTCCAGTGCCTCACCATTCACCTGTGCTGCTGCCTTGCTACATACTTCTACTGTCCAGCTTATTGCTTTATCTCTCTCTTCCTCCATAGGTATAAAACCCAAGTAATTCATATGTGCTTTTCTGTCACCACGAAATGCTATTTGCCACTATCTATACATGTTCCTTATTTTCCCCTCATGCAGGCCAGCACACACATACAATAGCCTATCCTTAATCTTTACTGACCCATTTCTCTGCCACCCATTTAGTTAACTTGCCCCTCTATAGTGGCAATATCTCATCACCCATTTACTGTTGGTCATTAACCAAATTTTTGTATGCTTAGTTTTAGAGAAACACATTCTAGGTATTTAACATTTCAACTCTAGAACCATCTAACATCAGAATGTTTTATTATTTCTATGAAGTTCTTTTAAGAACCATTCAGTTATAGTCTAAATCTCAGGAACAACAAAAATAGAACAGAAATTCATCCATTTTAAAGAGGATGCCTTCTCTAGTTGATTTCCTCTGATGAGGTAAATTTTATACACCAAATGAAATTCAATATTTGTCATACCTTAGGTTTGTTGCAGGTGTGGAAGGAGGTGAAACAGCATGCAAGCTTTCTCGTAAGTGGGGTTACCAGGTGAAAGGCATTCCCAAGGATCAGGCTAAAATTATCTTTGTACAGAACAACTTCTGGGGCCGCACCCTTGCTGCTGTCTCCAGCTCTTCGGACCCAGAAGCTTATGGCGAGTATGGCCCTTATATGCCTGGCTTTTCTCTCATCCCCTACGATGATCTCCCAGCACTAGAGGTAAATCCTCATCACTTTGGTTAAAATTTTCCATTTTCTGATGAACATTATTCATTACAAGCAAAATATACACTAAAGAAGATAAACCTTTATTTAATCAGTTCCTTCCAGACAGTTCCCATATAGCACCATATATAAAGTATATATCAAATTACAACCTAACTTAACCAAACCAAACTTAACCTACCATCCAAGATAAACCAAACCTAACATAAATATATTTTTTTCTGTTAGTCTGTTATACATTTTTTCCCTCTAAGGCTGTCATCTGTTCTTGATGCTACCTCACTCCTCAGGAAATGGTGAACACATTGAAAGAAAAGAAGGAAATCTATTATATTTATATACAAGAAGAAAATGTCTGGAGGAAGTTTTTTATCATCCTGTAAAATTTAAAGATTAAGAAACACCTCATTCACTAGATTCCACACCATCAAAATTTCACAAGTACCACAAATAGCCCATTCAGTATGTACTGTTAATTCTTTCAGTGTTTCAGTTCCCAACCATTTAAAAGCTAATAAAAAAAAAAACAGAATTTACTTAGCATTATGTGCATTTCAGAAATTTTTAGAAAAAAAATTATACTTATTTGCTGTCAGGAACATATAAAGAATGGTCTCTTTAGCTCACACCCACTCTCTGGCTGTCGTTTTTTATACACGAAAACAAAGCCTTTATCTACCATTAAGTTCCACATACTCTTCCATAGTTTCCCCTAATCACTTTTTATGCCTTGGTGCAGCCCAATGACAGGACATCACCCCCTGTATACCTTATCACTCCATTTCACTCAATCCCATGCATGCCCCACCCTCCTGAATGCTCAGGCTCAAGGAACTCAAAGCCTATTTCACTCCATCCTTCCATCCTCTGTCTCTCCTCCATACTGCTCCCTTCACCCCTGACACGTATAACCTCTTGGTCAATCTGTCTTTGTTCATACCTTTCACATACCCAAACCATTCCAACTCACTCTGGTAAGCTTTCACAATTATGCAACATTTACTACCACACATCTTTTTTATTCTCATTCCTTACATGATCAGCTCCCCTCATACTACAATTTTATTTCCAACACATCCACCATGTTCCATTCTTTTACATTCCTATTCCTTTTCTCACACCCATACAACACCATTAGAGTTACTGTTCCATCAAATATAGCCATCTTTGATCTCAGAGAGAGTGACTTCTCCTTCCATACACCCCAAGTGCACCCAGGACCTTTGCCTCCTTCCACACACCCCTAAGTGCACCCAGGGACTTTGCCTCCTTCCCCACCCAGTGATTTACTTCATTTCTCATAATTCCACTCCAAAGTAGCCAAAGAACTCCAGGTTCTCCACTTTCAGACTCACACTCAAATCAACTAGACTTACCCCCTCCTAAACCTCATTCTATTCACACTAACAATCAGCTTCCTCATTTCACACACACTCACCCTTATTGGCACCAGCTTCTATAGTTTCCCTCATCAATCTGCCACCAGAGCTGTTTCTTTTGCAAACAGTACCTGACTTACCTTCCAGACCCCACACACTACTAGCATACTTTTATGAAAATGTGGCTTTGACTACGTCCTCTTAGTAAGATGGAAAACACTAATGTGATTCTCTGATGACAGGCTGCAGTATCAGATCCAACAGTGGCTGCCTTCATGGTGGAGCCTATCCAAGGAGAGGCTGGTGTTGTTGTCCCAGCTGATGGCTACCTTAAAGGTCAGTGACTTTTTCTTACTTCTTTCATTGTCTCCTTCCAATTCATGTGGTATGAAACACATTTACACTGCTTTCAATATCTCCAACTCATATGGTACGAAACACATCATACACCCCCCCCTTAGAAACTCTTCCAGTGTTTAGATAAATATTTCTCGCTACACCTCATGTACTTGAACTGTTTAACAATACGTACATTTGTATTCACATGTCCAAGTGCTTTGTAAGCCATACTTCCTGTGTACTATTACTCAGACCAAGTATGCAGTCATAAAGCATGCATATTGTTAACCATTCCTCATATGATACGTTACCAATACATAAAGTACATTGTTATGCAGTACTGATGTAGATATAGTAACACCCACATCTACGCTTTCTGCCACATCTTACGCACATCATAGGCTTGCTATGATATGCATCATCATTTCACACTGTTGCATTATTTAAGACACACCTCACTGTTAGCCATAAACCACTTCATGTACACTGTCAGCCACATCTCACACTGGTAGCCACTTAATGTACTTCGTGAACTGTACTTTAGATATCATCTTTGGCACATCTTAGATATGCTTTTTGCTTCACCAAATATACAATGTAAGCCTTACCTTACATATAATGCTTAATACTTAACATGGTATTGGTGGACTCTGCTTACATGTGGTTAGAGTACAAGGAAAAAGTCTCCTCCTTCAGTGACTGTATTATTGTTAATGGATGAAAAGGACGGGTGGTAAGTTGAGTTGTTTACAGAACTGTACTGTGTTATCCATCCATAAGGGTTACACTGGGCAAGTGTTTGGTTAGGATCATAACATAACCATTCTTACAACTTGGATTTCATTGTGTCACCTCATGATGGATTTGGCATGCGACAGGTTTTTCAGGATCTTAACCCTGTTGAAGCTTTTGTGTTATGTATTCTTAATTCCCATAAACTAAAGGGCAAATTGATATAAATATCATGATTACTTTTTTTACAAATACATTTCAAGTAATCTGTTGGGTTATATCCGTTTTCTGACAATATAAGCCAGTGAAACATTCTAAGGGCCACAGTCTCTGAGAGTGGATGTTGTGGCTATGAGGTATCAAAAGTAAATAGTCATATACTAAGAATTATGTTAAGAACCAGACTAATTGAAATAGTGGTACAGGTATTCGGGAGCTTTGTAGTCACCACAATGTGCTATGGATTGCGGATGAAGTGCAGACAGGGCTAGCTCGCACTGGCCGTCGCCTTGCAGTTGACCATGAGAATGTCAAGCCAGACATCCTTATACTTGGCAAAGCACTCTCAGGAGGCGTTTACCCGGTATGTACACCCCTATCGACACATTTCATTAAGATCTAAATATGTATATCACCCTCAATATTTTTTTCTACATTCCTTCTAAAGGACTACCAAAGTGCTCAGGAAGCTGGCCACCCCCAGTTTGGATGCCTAAGAAAGTAATAATATAGGGCAATACAAAGAGGGGAATTACATGGTGTGGTGGGTTTTAGGATTGGTATTATGATGGTAAGTTTGTGGATGTTATGGATTTTGATTTGAAGTCAGAAGATATCTGTAAGAGCTTGGATTGCAACTTGACCAAAATGTTCATGTGAAAGTTTGATATACTGTTAGGACCTGTTGCAGGAGGTTCCTTAAGGGATTCTTTAAGGTTTTAATTGCAAAGCTTGAATCACTGTGAGTGAAGGGTGAGTAAGATATTGTTTCTAATTAGTTATGGAGTGCTTAGGGAGGGAGGGGTGCAGTGCTTTTGCATAAAAATAAGTGCCTAGTATGTTGAAGTGTTACTGTATTGAGGAGATTTTTGTATCATTATGGTGTTTAGTGTTTGCAGTTGCTAGGCAGATGGTGATTGTTGTAAGTGCTTTGTTTTGTGTGGTTTACAGCTTTGCTCTGTTTACTTTTGAGAAGGTGGAAGACTAGACAGGTGAGACAAAGTCTAAAGTGGAGTGGAAGAATTGTTTTTATAGGAAGTTGAGGGATTCTTTTGCCAAAATCAGATGACTTAGTGTTCTGAGGACATTTAGTTTGTGTTTTGCTCATGTTGATGTTATTAGTACAGGGAGTGAATGTCTTGTGTATGTTGTAAGTGACTCTCAGAATGGTACTTTTGTTCAGAGGGAGTGACTGTCCACTGAAGTAATCTTCAGTGGACAGTGATACCCTGAATGGTTGTTTTGTTCAGAGGGAGTGACTTTCCACTGAAGGTGACAGGAGGGTGAGAGCTGGTTTCATGTCTGTCTTGGGTGAAAAGAGGGATTTATGGTGTCTGTGGAGATACCAACATTATGTTCTGGGTGAGCCATTGTTCCAGTTGTGTAATGTAATGCTGCATGTTTGATGTTTCCTCTGGGGTGTCTAAGTGTTTTGATGTGATTGAAAGGTCATTTGCAAATAAGAAGTCAACTTTGGTGTGCCTGTATCTTGGATGAGAGTGAATACAGTCTGTTTAGTGAAATGCAGCCTCAGAGGTGTAGGAACCACATAAAAGGGATCCTAGGTTTGTACATTAATAATGTAGCTGTGCCTTTATCAGTAAAGTTTTTCTGTGTAATGGATTTTTGGTTACACTGTATCATAAAATCAAGGAATGTCTGCAGAAATCAGTGTTTAATGATACTTTTGTGCTGTTCTATATAGGTATCCGCAGTGCTGGCCAGTGATGAGGTCATGATGTGTATCAAGCCTGGTCAGCACGGCTCAACCTATGGTGGCAACCCCCTTGGCTGCAAGGTAATATCACCCTTGTACTTTTCACCCAGAGATTTGGCAGTCCCACACCTTGTCCACTGCTGTGTCATGTAAGCTTTAAGAGAATTTCTAAGACCCCAGGGGTTAGAAACCTCTAACCCCCTGCCTCTGATGATGTAAAAGCCTCTCATTCCTTGCCAACTACCTCCTGTTAAATAGCTGTAGCCTAAAATTAAGTCTGTGTCCTCTCTTCTGTCACTCAGTAATCCTTATTTAGCCGACATCATCATCCAATAGTTGCCTCATAATTCTGGAAATTCTAGGCACTGTATCCGTTAAACTCTGTTCTCACCATTTTCATCCTATCATGGAAAAATATCCTCCTCTAACTCACTTAGGGTAAAGAGTATATATGTGTATGGTGAATTAGTTTAATATTTTGTATTTTTTTAAAAATTATAGAGTATTTATATTGTTCTCATTTCCTCTACTGTAGTAGATGTCAATATTTCTACTCCTTCCCCTTCCCTTCTACTTTGCTCAAGAAACTTGGTTTCAGTTTCTCTGAGACTATATACTCCCACAGCCTTTACCCTGGAGGATTGTGTGATTTGGCACATAGCAAGCTCTCAGAGAAATTATTCAGTTGATATAAGGTTTCTTTGATGATGTCTCTAATAAGTTTTACATTCATATTGCCCTATCTCTTAACCTTGTATGGATGTACCATGTCTTTATTCCTTTGTGTGTATGGACACACACACACGCACACACCCTAGACTGTGCCAGTGTGTAGCACTCTGCATATCTTGCTTGATGAAATAATATTGTTTGCAAGCAAATTTTTCATGTTTCTTCTTGCCTGACCTTCTCTCTCTCAGTAAATGTTTTTCTTAAGGGTTAGTACCCATCGGTGGGGGTGACATCTGCATCCCATGAATTATAAGGTGACCAGTGTGATGAGCATGTAAGCCAGTAGGATTAAGACATCAGTGCTTTGTGGGGGTAATAGGGAACTGCTTGAATAGGAAGAATGGACAGAGAAGTGTTCCACCCACTCTTACATGAAAGAAATTTATTTAATAATTTGTGCAGTCTAAGTTTTTGCCATATTTTGTAATTATCATTATTAGATATATAGCTGGAAAGTATCTTTGAATGATAAAGTAAAGTGTATGTATTAATGTAAGACAAAATCTGTATTTAGGATGATTATTTTTATTACAGTTTATTCTTGTTTTACTGGGATGGACAAGAAAAATAAAAAAGAAAAGTGGAGTAAACTTGTGAAGGGGATTCATGGAAGGTTGGATGCCATCACTAAATGGGAGAAATATTTCTTTGTAGAAGGAGCTGCTTCAACAACGGGGGAAATCCATCCTCACTTTAGCTAAAACTTTGATGTTTATCAGCAAAGATTCCTAATATTATGGTGTAAAAGAAAAAGATTCAAAAGTGAAATTTGAAAAATGCTCAACATTTGTTTTACTGTATGAATTTTTTAGTTTAGTCATACTCTGTTTTCTATAGTTTGATATGAGTGTGCTAGTATTAAGCAGATTTCCTTGATAATTTATCTAATTATGATTAACACACCATTTATCTCTAGTACACTAATTGTATGTGTTCAGCAGTTAAAAAACTACTTGCATATTTTTTTCAAAACATTAATTTTAGTTTGTGAGATTCAACTTGAACAGTAACAAATAAATAAATAAATTTTAGCGATATTAGAATTTTTTTTTTCAATTTTGTATTTCTCAAATTATGATCTGTCTTTGAATTCAAGAAACCTCTCATACCTTAAATCATAATTATAAAAAATGTGAATCTGTGCCATAGCATCAGCTAAGAGGCTTACTGTAACATATACTGCAGGTAGGTCTGGCAGCTCTGCAGGTGATGGAAGAGGAGAAACTGGCAGAAAATGCAGAAAAGATGGGCATCCTGTTACGTTCTGAATTATCAAAGTTACCAAAGGATGTGGTGTCTGTGGTGCGAGGCCGTGGTCTACTGAATGCCATTGTCATCAACAAGAGTAAGTCCTGATTTAAAGTCATTATAAACTTACAGCTTTCCATTATTTTGTTTAAAAAGAAAAAGTACTTCAACAGACTTTACCATCGCTGCACACCTACTCATAATCCTTACTGCACTCATATTAATTTTAGATTCAAAGTTTTATATGATCTTTCTATAATCGACAGAATTTGATGCATGGCAAGTTTGTTTACGTTTGAGAGATAATGGTTTGCTGGCAAAGCCTACACATGGGGATATCATCCGGTTTGCTCCACCTCTCTGCATCACAAAAGAGCAGATAGAGGAGTGCAGTGACATCATCAAGAGGACTATTCTATCCTTTTAACAAGTTTTACATGCGACAAGCCATTGATGATTCTAAGAGGGTGATGCCAAATTTTCTGTAAGATAAGTTAGATCACATATGATGTAAATATATGCTGTCATATCTAATATTCTATCCCATTACAGCAAAAACATATGGCTTGTTTTCATGGATAGTATGCAGTAAGCATGTATGATTTAAAGCATATACATTGTTAAGATGAACACTCATAAATATATATGTACACTTATAAGTAGGATGAATATGTATATGCATATATATGTATATCTGTGTATGTATATGTATGTATATGTGCATTTATGGGCGTTTATGTATATACATGTGTATGTTGGTGGGTTAGACCATACCTCGTCTGTTTCCTTGTGCTACCTCGATGACGCGGGAGACGGCAATTAAGTATAATATAATAACAAATATATAAATGAAAATATATTAATTTATTTATTTATTTTACTTTGTCGCTGTCTCCCACGTTAGTGAGGTAGCGCAAGGAAACAGATGAAAGAATGACCCAGCCCACCCACATACATATGTATATACATACACGTCCACACACGCAAATATACA
>JAUUDY010390103.1:0-11289 GCA_032361765.1 Panulirus inflatus
CTCTCTCTCTCTCTCTCTCTCTCTCTCTCTCTCTCTCTCTCTCTCTCTCTCTCTCTCTCTCTCTCTCTCCACCCATATATCTATCTGGACTTTATCTTCCTCAGGAACAGCTGGTGGAACAGCTGGGAGAGACAAAGCTGGGGTCCGGACTCAGACACCACCTCCAAAACCACCTCCACAACTATCACTACAACCACCACTACAACTACAACAGCTACAACGCCATCACCGCCAAAGGATTTAAAGAAAAACTACAAAGAGCCACTTAAAACAGCAGGTGAGTTTGTCGTTTTGTTGAAAGGTACACCAGGTAACTGCTGGTACACCAGGTACATGCAGGTACACCAGGTACATGCAGGTACACCAGGAACGAGAAGGTACATGGACCTACACCAGGAGCATGGAAACACATGAAGCTACACTAGATACACGCAGGTACATAGCGCTACGCAAGCTATATCCAGGTACACAGACGAACACCTGGCATATGGCGGTACGCAGAAGTACACATGCATGTGCACTCAGTGACACAAAGCATAAGTTGTGTGGTAAATGATTAATCAAATTCTAAGAACTAAACATCAGAACAATAAACATTTAAACATCAGATTATACACGAGCACTCTTGACTACAGTAAACAATAATATAAGTTCAACTGCAGAATAATGTTAGAGGAGTCAGGAGATTACATTGGCGAACACTTGTGCATTATATTGTAGAGCAACTGACGTATATAAGTAAACATCTGAATACTTCATAAAGACTCAGTACATACTGCAATATAAAGTTTCCCATTGAATTTCTACACACTATTTCCTAGTCCATGACCAAACATTATCAAACACTATCTCCTCCCAGTAGATACTCGAACAATATTTCTATGATAAACTTTGCTCAGCAAGTTTCAGTAATCATAGATGAAGTTGCTTCTGTCTGTAGCTCCGACACCAAGACTGGTTCTTCTTACACCTTTCTCCTCCTCGTCCCGCCTGCTGTTACTGGTATCCTAACTTTAATATTCCCAGTCACTATTCAGTCATCAGCTCCACTTGGAACATTAATCATTGGGATGTCATTTCCGTAAGCATTTTCTGTCCAGTCAGCATTTAATCCTCTGAGCGTGACAGTGTATGATCTTTGAGTACGACGCTACTTACCCATGTGTGCGATGGCCTGGCCTCTAGCTATCGTACCCATGTATACCATGGCCTGGCCTCTGGCTATCGTACCCAAGGGTAAGTACATACACATTGATGCTCAGGGGTTCGCACCATCGTCCTCAAAAGCTAAGTATTTCTATAAAAGCCTCAACTTTTGCTCTAACTTTCTCATTACCCTGTAAGGCGCTTCTGTGGTAACCTCTTGTATATTGTAAGATTTGTTATAGCCTGAATGAAGTTGCTCATTTGACTGACTGAATACCCTGCACTGTGCCGATACCTGGGTCATGTTTTCCCACAGACGGAGAATGCGACGACCGCATCGCAAACATCGCGGGCAGCCTCACATGCCGCGAATTTCTGCGATCGTACGGGTTCCGCTACTGCGGGCACCGCTATATCCAGAAGAACTGCTGCCGCTCACAGAAGGAGATGTGCCGCGGCCGCTAACGGCGGTGGAGGACGACCTGGCCGCGGGCCACGCCAGGTGAAGGCTTCAGCACCCAGGTCCTGTGGCACGCTCGCCCCAGGGCCCACCACCCACCATACGGGCACTCATTCTCCAGTGGCTCTACACACCAGGGGACTCTGCCTCACCTAGTGGCTCTGACACCAGGGGGGGCCCTGTCACACACAGTGGCTCTACACACCAGGGGACCCTGGCTCTCTAAGTGGCTCTACACACCAGGGGGCCCTGGCTCTCTCAGTGGCTCTACACATCAGGGGGCCATGCCTCACCTAGTGACTCTACACACCTGGGGGACATGCCTCACCCAGTGGCTCTACACACCAGGGGGTCCTACCTAACGTAGTGGCTCTATACATCAGGGAGCCCTGCCTGACACACATCTTAGGGCTCTGCCTCACCCAGTAACTCTACACACCAGGGGGCCCTGCCTCATGTAGTGGCTCTACGCATCAAGAGGACCTGTCTCACCTAGTGTTCTACACACCAGGGGGCCTTACATCACCTGGTGGTTCTACACACCAGGAGGCCCCACTTTACACATATCAAGGGACCCTGCCTCACCTAGTACATCTGTACACCAAGGGGCCAAGCCTCACACACACCAGGGGACCCTGCCTTGCCTAGTGCCTTCACATACCAGGGAGCCCTACCTCACTTAATGACTTCATTCACCAAGGGATCCTACCTCACACTCACACACCAGGGAACCCTGCCCCATACAGTGCCTTCACACACTAGAGGACCCTGTCTCAATATCTCCACACACTAGAGGCCACAAGATCGCCACACTCATGTTACCCCACCAACCAGTGAGCCCCATCACTAGGGATATACTAGGACGGTGTCCGAGCTTAAAAGAGCCACAAATCGGAGTGCCCCTTCACTAGGCAGGTATCACTGGTCCATCCACACGAATGGCAGAGAGCCACATGGCAGGAGCAACAAGGGTGTCGACAGTTGGCGGCGGCACCAGGCCCTCCGAGCTGCGGCGGCGGCTTGCTGGCGAGGCGACGGCGCGAGGGTGGCCCCTAAAGGGACTGGTGCCGCCGCGGGGGACCCCCATCTAGGGGCCAGTGCTGCCACAGGGGGTCCCCTTCTAGGAAAGTGGTGTTTCCACAGGGGCCCCCGCCAAAACGTACCCAGACCAATACCTACAGGGTGGCGGACACCGGCAGCAGCTGCCCTCGGCCACACAGCACTACTCGTCTCACCGCCCCTCCAGCACCGCCACGTACCGCACACACCCACCACCACTACACACACACACAACACATACATTGTAACACTTGAACCAAGCACACACCCACTACCACTACACACACACAACACATACATTGTAACACTTGAAGCAAGCAGACACATACCTCTGTCTCAGGACATTACGGAACTTAGACTATGTTTGATTTTTACTTCTGCGTCTACGTGGTATTCGAGGATGTTGCCATGATTGCTAATATGACTGGAGAGTCTGTTTCCAGTGAATATATATACTTTACCCCGTCATTTTAAAAGCTAAATCAGTTATATTCACCGCAGCTCTAAACAACAGTTCATTTTGATCCATGTCATCGTTAAAGTCATAAAATGGTACAAAATCATAGCCTATCCCGTCTTGCAAGTGGTGACCTCTGGGAGGCAAGTTTTCTGTAAGGGAAAACTTACGTTTACGGTTCGTGTTCAACATTGCTGTGACAAGTCTGTCTCAAGCTACAGATATTCAGTTATGTGTTTTGCTGTACGCATGCAAAGAGATGAACTCTACATGAGATATATAAATGGGTAATTTGTACTTTTAGAATAATGATTGATGCAATTTTATGTGCTAAATGGGAAATATCATATGATAACATCAGTGTTGGTTTTCTGGGAACTGCGGGGTAATATCATCTTCCAACACAAGGTCTTTATGTAAACAGAAATGAAATTCAGATCATCCATTATCTCACTGCGTCTTGGAACGATACACTGTTAGTGAAACTGGGTTCATCCCGCTTAGCATGTACGGTGGGGAGGCTTGGTGGCTGCTACACCGTCTCATCTACATCCTCCTTCGTCCACTCAGGTTAAGCTCCCTCCCGTGTCCATCACAACCAACGAAAAGGAAAAATCATGTTTTGTTGTTGTTGGATTTTAACATTTCAGGTGAATATTTTTATGTCTTTTCTGTCGAAAGGGAGGCATTGTACTATTCATGTTTCATTATCCATCCCAACAAATACACTTACCCTACATTTCTTTATCCCAAAATACTTGAAAGTCAGTGTAGTATCTCAACTGAACTTTCATCTTATAATTCATTAGAAAAAAAATCACAGATTCCCATACATGATCTAAACGCTCATTTGCTGGTGACTGGTAGTGGGCGGGACCAGGAGCTGTGAATTGGCCAAACGGCATCTCTCATCTGTGTGCGAGGTCGCGATAACCACCAATCAGCCACTCAGCCCAGTCTTTCCTAAGGTGTTTGCCTACGTGAATGCCGTTGTATTGAATATGACGTTCTGAAGAACGTGTGCAATGTACATAGTTGTTGATTTTTATATATAAATTCCAGTTTCTTTTGATGTATCATAACTTTTATATCACTGAACTTCACTCATCATTGTAGTGGTATTTTTTCTGTGCAATTTTTTCTAGAAAAAAAAATTTTCTTTACCAAATAAAGAAGTGTATTCTTGTATTTCTTATTATAAATTATAGATCAATAATGTCACTTTATTGTACATAGGTCCCTAGAAGCGTAGTATTTATATGTAAGAGTTTGGTGTGAGTCTGCCTCCCGTCCTTTGACCTGGCTCTGGGTGGGGGTCCAACTCCTCACCAATGGGTTCAGGCCTTAGCGAGTAACTTGATCCTCTGTCTTAGAGGATATGCCATGAGAGAAGCGAGAATGGTATTCCTAGACTAAATCAGCCTAGTTGGACGCAAGGAAACACAGGGATGGTCGGATGAGCCTTCCTTGCGTGGACCCTTCACACGCCAATGGCGTTTTTCCACCATACCATCAGGTCACAGGCTCATGGGTATAATGGTCTTAATAGTTTCCCCGAGTGAAAGGTACGTTCTGGTCCTTGGCTTCGACAGTATTATTGAAAGGTGGGGCGCCCCGCTGCTGCTGAACGAGGAGTCATGCTGCTCGGTCATAACTGTTCCTGTTATGCCTATCCTGTTGAGTGATTCGGTTAATCATACTTCTGAAGTTAGATCTGAACTTCTGCTACATCTTCATGAATCGGTTTCAATGTTTTCAGATACTTATAGTTCCAATGGAACTTAAACTCCTTATGAAAGAAATTCATACTTTCTTAAATTCGGAACATTGTTTAACTGAGAGTTCATCTTTTAACTTTACCTTTTTTAGGAAGAGCTTTCGATAGCATGAAGACCATAAATATGTAAAAGATTCCGATAGCTTGGTCAGAAGTGGTGCACATACTCAAGCCAGCCAGCAGAAGTGCGTCTCCCGCTTGGGTTAGAAAGGAGCCTCAAAGAACTGGATTCGAAAAAAAATTACATTTACATATTTTTCCTAAAAAAGTATCACGCTGTTGGTCTTCTCATACCGTTATAAGACTCGGCGGTCTAGACTGTATGCACAACATCTGATATAGCGAATCTGCGACAGGTTGAAGTCCTCATGAAAAGTGAAAAATTAGATGTAAACATCTAATTCATCTACATGTGTCACAGAGCCATGACATCAGTGGAATTCATTACATTGTTCCATCTTTAAAAAGTTTCATTTATCGGTGTCACCCACTTGTCAAGTAGCAGACCCCTATTCATGTTGTGCACAATACCATCTGCTTCATTGGCCCCCTCATCACAATGATTTTCCCTTGATAAATGTCAGTATGTTTTATCTAAATGATTATCGGATGGAGTTGCACTGTATGTGTATATGCGGTAATGACTTTTTTCCTCTTCCATAAAGAATGGCTCCGCCAAAGCCTGTGTGTCAACACCATCTCTGCACGTTAGATCGTCAATCTTCAACCCGTTACGCGCGTCTGGCATAAATTGCGTAACCCAAGATGAGGATTTTTATCAGAAGCAACAACTACAACCATTAGTCGAAGACTTCGCTGAATCTTGCAGGAATTTAACCAAACCCAGAATATTGTCCTTTAGAAATCTACTGAACCTTCATCACTTTAGTTCATATTGTTATTTGTGCTGTTCAGTTTCAGGCCTACCCGGTGAGCGTAAATTAATTACGCATATGTTTGAGTGTTAGCATGTACCCACTGTAGCTGGGTGATGGTACAAGCTGGCGTTTAGTGGAAAACCTAGCTGTATTATGTATGACCATGACTGCTGAATGAGATACTCACTGTCTGCTCTGATGGATTCTTCAGTCCTTTTGTGAGCTGAAGCATTTTTTTTTACTTGTCTGTATATACGATATTCTAAGATTGTTATTCATGAAATATTCAGCTGTGTATTCTAGGAATGTGAGTGTATGTGTATGTTTTTCTCCTACGTTTAAATAACAGAAAATCTCCGACCTTGTGTGTCAGAGCTGTGGTTCACTTTTCCGTGTATGCAGTGAAGCACCAATGCAAGAGTTCGCGTGTTTTTTTTGTGTATTCATGTGTGTATATGTGTATGGTCTGGTCTACAGCTGACCGGCTCATCTGTCGGCCAGGTCTCGTCTATGTTGTGCCAGATGCCAAAAAGACAATAAAATGTGTCCCACTCGTTTTCTTTATCATTGTTTATCCTCCCACCACAGAATCCTACATTCTGTCCCAGTTTCATTAATCAATATAAAACTTCTCCAATTACTTGTAAGTACAGAAGGTGAAGTTGTTGTGTCAAGTCTGCCAGAGAAAAAAAAAACGTGAATATGAATGTCTAAGAGAATTAGCTTTAAATTTCAAAATCATTTAATGATCATTTGAGTAACACGTCCTAGTCTAAGTCTGTAGGTAACAATATTTTATGCCAATGAAACAAAAACCCGCTGACTTGTCTTTTCTGATGACTTACGATTCCTGCTCCATCATACGTCTAAAACTGCTGATGATCTACGGTTCCTGCTCCATCATACGTCTAAAACTTGCAGATCGTTATTCTTTATGATTAAATTGTAGGTTATGTAAGGACCTTGTATTCATTAACAACCAAGTATAGGATGCTCATTCACCCAGAATCTGTAATCAAGAAATGACCGACGAAACGAAATTCCAGTGCAAGGGAATGTTTGTATAAGTACTTGTGGTAATGATGTACAGTATGGCAGTTTCTCGAGGGTGTTATCTTTATAACGTACTCATTTTTCATTCATTTTTATTCATAGTTGCGGAAGTTCTTTGCAAACTAAACGAAAGGTATATGAGAAAAGGATGACAAAGACTGAAAGTCAAATAAAAAGGAAAGAACCGAGTACTGTATTACGCAGCATTTTCTTCCTCTGGCCTGTGATTCTTGTTCAGTCAGTGTGTGGCTTTTGGTACCAACAGTCCGTGGTTGTCATACAATACTCTGAAAACATCGACATGGATCACTGTATGGTGTTCATCTATGCGAGTTCGAGCCTAGGTAAGTGGGGGTGGATGAGTCAGTGTGAGCACGAGTGTTGCTCTCTGGTGGTGTGAAAGCGAGTTGCCGCATTATGCCGTCAGTTGTTTGTCTGAGTTGTTGGGTATGGATGAAGCTGTCACTGAAGTTTCCCTGCGATGGGACGGACGTTTCCATCCTGTAGCACTGTTGTCTGGACTTCTCGAGTGATTGCACCGGTCAAGACTGTGTTTTCTTAAGCCGCCAGACTTCACACGACATTTGGAAAAATGGCGCAGTGAGTGATACGCCACAGACGTAGTTGCAGCCTTCCCTGTGGTCTGTGGAGCAACGCCATGTGTCGTCATGCCCACAGACAGTGTCGGCAGCTTATCTCGTCAGATGAGAGCTTCCCCTACTGCGCCTGTGCAAGGATAGTCACTGTGGCCGCCTGGGTGTTATCGTATGTGATCGCGCCGGGACTACCTCATGAAGGGGAGCCGCCGCATCCTCTGGAGGAGCAAAGAGATCCTTCGTGCCCATAAACCGATGGTGCCGGGGAGTTCCGTGAATCTGCGCTTGAGGCAAAGGCTCCAGCGGTACGCGACAGCGATCAGCGCCTTGCCCCATGGCCTCCGCCAAGCGGAAGTCTGTAGGAGCCTCCAAGCCCGCCGCTCTCGCGCTGTAGTGGCTGTCAGCGACGTGTACCACAGCGACGGGTCGCAACGAAAAGCAAGTGATTTAAGACAGTGAGTGAGTGCAGCCTTCTTGTGGCATGAATCATGGTGTGCGGGAGTACCGCTCACTAGTTGTGCGAATGTGAAACTGGCCAAAAATAGGTATGGACAAATGACGTTTCAGCAGAATTACTTAAAGTTTGTAGGTTACTTCGGCTTCAGGCCTGCTGACTGCCCGGACCATTAAAGCCAGCAACGTTATTTTGAAACTAATCAAAATAAGTTAGAGTGTTTTTTCAAATGTTCCAAATAACTGAAGGGTCATACAAGCTCTCGCAACCCAATTAACAGTATTCAGTAGATCAGGCGGATGGAAGTAGATCCGGTATATGAAAAATGTATTCATATTACGCTGATGCGTACAGGGAAGGTATGGGAGAGAGCTAGGGTGGCGGTGGGAACTCGTCCTGAATATGTATGACAGACAGAGCTCAGGATAGTTTTAAGATATGGTGCTTAACCTGCACAACAATATTATGAACATGTTTTACCATCCGGTGTCAGTCCATCGCTATGGTAAACAAGAGTTTGATCGCTGGCACAAGTAGCATTATCATCTAACTCTACATTGAGGAACTCTTAATGTATAGATGCCCATATGACCCAGCCTCTAGCCCGCTACTGTTGCTCACCGCCTCCTGCGGCCCATCAGTGACCCAGGAACAGAGGTCTTATCCCAACAACAATTACAGTTTGAAATGCCTCGGGAGACCAACATCATACAAGTCCTTTTTGTCTTCATCACTGAAGCACAATTGTAAATTTAAAAATTGTTACAGTCGTCTACTACAGGGTTGTCCGACATACTGCCCCCAGGCCAGAGCAGGGCCTCTGAGAGGGGGGTGCAGGGGATACATCGTACCTGGGCCAGGGAATTTATATTCATATATATTCATCATGCAGTATAGGAGCATAAGGCCTCAGACGCAGAAATTCAACAGAACGCTCCATTCTCTCATCTTTCATGCCCTTATTGACCTTGCAGCTCCTTGCATGAATCCGTAGAGGACTCCGAAGTCGAGCGCACAGGTTGGAATCCCGGTTGCAATAGTTAGTCCACAGTCAACCTAGCTGTTCAGCCACCCTTAGGGGTTGGTCGATGAAATGAGTACCTGGCTCAGGCTAGAGAGAGAGAGAGGATGCCCTCCATCCCAGTCCAGGAGGTATTGGAAAATGACGGGGAGGTACTGGGAAATACGGTGCTCGGACACGCGTTTTGGGGACATGTGCATCGCAGGACGAGGCTGGGCGCACTCATACCTTCTATTTACGTTATCTGATCACACCGACGCTGTAAGAACGATAAGAGCCAACTGTGATAGATACTGACAGACTAGGCCGATAACGTATACGGAACGAAAGAAAAAAAAAAGATATGATGAAATTACAGCGATAACGTATACAGAACGAAAGAAAAAAGAGATATAATGAAATTACAGCGATGGATTCATATTACATGTGAAATTTATGTACTTACATCTAATCATCATGCAGACAAATGCTGTAACACCAGTACTCATAATGATCATACTATCTCTCTCTCTCTCATGCTCAGGAGTTACGGGTTTTCTAATGTTTTTCCTTAAATATTTTCCTGACTGACAATCTCGACTGAAGCAATGGCGACTGGAAGCTTTTCGCCAAACTGCATGCGGTATAAACAGGCGACTAAGCTCACATGAAAAAAGAGAGAAAAAAAAATGCGCACGTCACAGAAGGAGAGGATGAAATCAATTTGCGATATATCACACACGAGCGTAGGTATAATTTCGGTATAACACATGTGTTCACTGACAGAACTTTGGAGGTAAGGAAACAAATTCAATACACCTGGGATAATGACTCACGTTGATTTATAACCCGCAGCATAAGTTTTAAAACCTGAAACAGAATAAGCAATAATACTGTCAAATGATGTTTAACGAGCTCCTGAATTATTTGAACTGTTTCCTCTTGTTTGCAACACTTCAGGAGAAATTATGAAGGAGGCGCAAGCACAACCTATATTTCCCTTGGGCACGCCCCTGCGTCATGACCTCGCTCGAGTCCCTCCAGTAGTATTGGCTATTCTCTTATGACATGACATGACGTAAATCAGAGGGAAAGTTCAACAGTCAGGTTGGCATAACCTTTGACAGCGTTTAGCGACAGAAAGGTTGAACATCTGTGCTGACGTTGTATGGCGGGAGGTCTAGCCAATGTAACATGCTAAAACGAGCTACCGCTAAAACTCTATACCTCACACTAAACACCGTCTCCATCGTGTTTACGACCTATTCGCCTATAGAATGTCAATGTCGATTTGGATACAACTGCATCTTCGCTAAGGATGGCAAGACAGTTGCACAACTCAGGACGTCTCCAGAACCCAAAACCATATCTCCCAAACTTCACACCATCACCATATCTGCTCATTCTCGGTGCACGCGATGGTTTCGGAACACTGCCGATCAAATCTTGTCGACCAGTAACCTCCCTTACCACGATATTACACGAATGTTAACATAATGGCTCTGATAACGATTTCGATGAAGGCGAAATGAGGCTGTCCAGTACAACAAGTGGTTCGGCAGTTCTTCCAGTGAGCATTGAGGCGACCAATCACACACCGTTCCTCTTGAGACATCCAGTGACAGCCAATCACAGGCAAACAGAGATGTTATGTGTACCTTGCAGGCTAGACAGGGCAAGACGAGGCCACCCAGGCCAAATGACCTTCCTCACAGGTCGAGGGCCGTAAAACCCAACAAACAAGGCCACTTATCTTCCAGCCTCATCGCAAACCGGCGACAGAATCAAGTAGTCTTGCTAAGCCAGACCATCGCACTTCGCGAAACTGGCGATATCAAACGGGCCATCGACCAATTGTATAGGCATCGCTCCCCCACGACTTCGAACCAGTAGATCAAGAGATGGGAGGACGGTGGAAATCTGAACGACTTGAGCATGTTTGAAATAAATCCATTGTAGAGGTGCGGATGTGACATATGCTTTATATCAATATGAGAAATATCTATACTTTTGTTGAAGTGCAATCTGAAGAAATCTTGATATTTTTTTCCGTCTTAAGAAAACGTTTGAGAGAGGGTACCTCGTCCACCGGATGACGGCTGTGAGGAAGATGGAAAAAAAAATGGAAGAGCGGTGGTCGAAGACCCCAATTACGAATGCGGTTGCAATTCAGGACAACCTGTAGTTAGGTTACGAGCGCCCGCAGAGACAAGTCGAGGAGGGTGGTGTGTGTCTGCATGTAGCAGGGATCTGTCACAGGGATCCTGCCGAAGAGGAGCGAATCGCAGACGAACGCACCCCCACTTGCCAGGCTCATCTCCTTCGCTTGCCGCCTAGTCTGTGTTGGCGAGGGTTTTGGACCTCTGGTCCAGCAGGGTTGGTGGTAGCCTCCGATGATAAAGACCTTCA
>JAUUDY010390214.1:0-11285 GCA_032361765.1 Panulirus inflatus
AAACATACTACCTATCTCTCCTTTTTTCTCATCTTGGTTACATCCACACACATTTAGATACCCCAATCTGAGCCTTCAAGGAGGATGAGCACTCCCCACGTGATACCTTCTTCTGTTTCCCCTTTTAGAAAGTTAAAATACAAGGAGGGGAGGGTTTCCAGCCTCCCGCTCCCGTCCCCTTTAGTCGCCTTCTACAACACGTGAGGAATTCGTGGGAAGTATTCTTTCTACTGTACATAAAAGTTTGAACTGGTTGACTTTTTTTTCTTCCATGGGCAACTGAAGCCCTAATCAAGGCCATCCCATTAACATTATGCATATATATACCAACCTCTAGAGGTGAATGAACAATTGGTATGACTGTTAACCAACTGCTGCAACTAGGATTCGAACCTTTGTGACTGACCTTGGGCAGCTCATGAATTCTTTATGATCAGAAACGCTAACCACCACACAATACAAGTCTATTACATGCGATAAATAGACATATTAGATAAATAGACTTATTAAGTCGATGGTTACTTGAGACTGATGATTTGATGAGTATATACAGTATGAAAAAGCTACAAACGAGACAAAATAGAGAACTCAGAACAAACACTGGCTCCTTAGCAGCCACAAATATTCAATACTTACATTGCAAAACAAAGATCCCCCAATGCACTCCCACCTCAATATGCTCAACACTCAATTTTTACAACAGTACTAGACCTTTCTTGTCCAAAACACTCCAAAATCAAACATCAACCTTTAAGTATAGATAAAAGTTTCCCCGTTACACTCTTCAACAGTTTATGCTCACAGATCTCCCCATCCCTAACAAACACAACACAAACAAAACATATACACACTAAAATGACCCAACAAGCACTAAACAAACATCCTCCCAATGCAATCTCATTATCATCACACCAGACACACATCCCCTTGAAATCACATCCCCCTATACCTACAAAACTTATATTTTCTCAAATGTGTTCTGGACACTATGCTTCTTTACAATGTTACAAACACCAATTCAACATATTACAAGACCTCTCATGCCCAAGATGCAAATTCACACTGAAGAGACTGAACACTTTCTCCTATACTATACTACTTTCACCTCACAAAGACATATACACATCACCACACTCCTTGACCTGCTATCCTAACCAGTGGACATGGCTAGCTTCCTGAGCACTGAAATAGCTCCAGAGAAAAGATTCCTAGGGCAGGAAAATAAGGTAAGGTAAAATGGTAATCAATTGGAAAATCAGCATTGATAATGGATAAATCAATCTGAAAGGTTTTACTGAAATAGAACTCACTCATGAATAGAAGTGTTTCTCAACCTGATTGTAGGTCTCAAAGTATAATAGTGTATACAAACCTGCTGTGCAACTCGAAGGAGTAAATGATCCAAGTTGTATTTTGCTTGATTCTCACCATCTTTATCTCCAGGTCTCTTTACTCTGTTAGAGATGTTAATACCATTTCTAAAACAATTGTCTAAGCTGTCGCAGTTAAGAGACCCATCCTTGGTCTGGAGGTCATTTGAGGTTCCTTTAATGCTTGTAGTTTTGTCTTCTTCCATACCTCCTACTTCTGGAACAACCTGAAACATTTAGTTGGGATAGTGATATATTTTTCACATAATCTTTATCAAAGTCTTATCATATTGCTATTCCCTCTTGGGACTGCCAGTATAAGAAAAAGAATTTTACGGTAAAAGGATCACAATTGTGTATATCTGTACAAGTGAATAAAAACCATGTTTATCTTCAGCAAGAAACTGCAAGGACTTTCCTGCTCTAAATCTTGCAACATACATTGTATCAGATAAAAAATGACTATAGAACTTTCTTAACAACAAAGCTTGTATCAACAGTACTTCCACATATGATTTACAAATATGGACAATTAAGACAGCATTCTTGATTAAGTTCTAACTTGGAAAAACAATACTAGTAATAAGTAACTATAGTCTAGGACACATTACTTATTTTCTCACTTCCATCCCAAGACCCTATTTTATTGGTTTTCAGTAGTGCCTAAAAAGCTAGCTACCTCTCTGCGTCAGGACCACATATCAAAAGGGATGGTGATGTGTGTCTGCCTTCTTCATTCATTGATAACCTTTTTCCTCTTCCCAAACTCCTTTTTCATTCATCAACTTTGTTTCCTGCCTGCAGGCGTCATCCATTTTCCACAACTTTTCCTTTCAGTCTGGTAGAAATCCATTGATTCTTTGCAGTACTGTCTCTCAGAAAAGTTTCATACTTGCCTCTAAGTTATTATCTTTCATAACCTCATTTCACTTTCTATCAAAAACCCATTTACTAATGACTTTCCAATCTATTCTGTCATCATGTCACTAAATGTGCTCTTGCCTTTAACAGTTGTGTCACTTTTTCACTCAACACAACTTCCTCAATGAAGCCAAACTTGGACAGGATATCTCAGTGAGATACATGAAATCTGGTTAGGTTTAATGCCTCCAAGACACTTGGTATCACTGCAACATCCACTCTATCTTGGAAACTTCACAATAAAGAAATAGCTGAGGCTACCTCTAAGAGGCTAGAAGTCCTGTTTAGATGTTGAAATTCCTTTTCTTCTGGACAGTTGCCTTGTTTATAAAGGATTGATGTGTTCTTGTGTGAAGTACTGCTCTCACATCTGAGATAGTTCTAGCTCTGCATCCTTGCATGACAGAGTTGAGTAGAAAGCAGTCAGACTTATAAACTTTCCCAAGCTAATTTCAAAACACTTGCCCTACACCACAATGTTGGTTCACTTTACCTGTTCTATAGGTATTACTTTAGTTTTTGCTCCTGAGAGCTGGCTGCTTCTGTGTTCCCACCACAAGCTCAACGATGAAGTACTTGGCAAGATGCTGCATAACATGATAACTAAGTGGCCATTGACAACACAAGGGTGGGCCATTTTGATAACTTTCTTTCCTTACACCTCGAAGCTTTGGAACTCTTAATTCTCTAATGTCTTTCTCAATAAATATGACCTGGCACATTTCAAAATACAGGTTTTTCACTTCCTCCAAAATTTCCCTTGTGTTTCTTTTTCCTCTTTGATTAACCTCAATATTTCATTTAAAGCCTGGTCTTGATGTGGACTTCTCTCCATGACTAGATCCTCTAATCATGTAAAATAAAAAAAAATCTCATTCACATATTTCCACACTATACATATATAAGCTGTAGTCATTTCTATGATGTGATCTAATAAGTGTAAATCATTCACTTCTACGTCTGAGAACAGTCCTACATCAACTGTAAAGATAAGGTCCATCAAAAGAAAGAGGGAGATTATTGCCAGCAAGTAAGGGCTGAAAGGAAGTTCCTTATCCATCAATGGCCTTCACTATTTGTCTAAATCCCTGACACAATGAATGAAAACAGTATCAAGTAGTGCTTATACCTAGTTTAAGAAGATGACTTTATAAGAATGTTTTTCACAGTAATGCTTCCAAACTTAATATTTCATTCTACAAAAATTACTACAATTCCTGTTCTGCTGTATAAAAGTTCACTTTAAACTCACACAACTGTACTTAGTTTTTCTTGGCCAGTATAGCTGGTAAAGCCACAGGTGTCCAAGTTAATTTAAGGTCTCGTTGAGAGTTTTGGATAACTTTGACAAAGAGATTGGTGTTTAGGGGAACTAATCATCTGAAAAATTTGAAGTGACAAATTAAGAAATGACCAGTAAGTTTCTTACCATAGAACTGCAAATAAAAACTCTTATGGCATCAGTCAATACAAAGAGAAAATCTGCAGAACATCCTGTATCAGAAAGTAGGCAACTGAAATAATTGGTTTCTTTACTGCTACTGAAGTAAGGATAATTAGTATGGCTGTAGTCTCAGTGTAATGTACAGTATTCACTTGCTGAAGCCTGAGGTCTAGCTAATCCTTACTGGTTAGCATTCATGAAAATTTTATCTACCATACTCTGTATGTAACATGTCCATCTACCATACTCTGTATGTAACATGTCCATCTACCATACTCTATATGTAAAATGTCCATCTAACATACTTCGTATGTAACATGTCCATCTACCATACTCTGTATGTAAAATGTCCATCTAACATACTCCGTATGTAACATGTCCAACTACCAGTATTTTGTATTTAACATATCCATCGACCATACTCTATATGTTACATGCTCATTCCAATACTCTGTATGTAACATGTCCATCTACCATACTCTCTATGTAACATGCCCATCTACCAGTATTTTGTATTCAACATATCTATCGACCATACTCTACATGTTACATGTACATCTACCAATACTCTGTATGTAACATGTCCACCAATGTTCATATCCAAAAGAAGGATAGTCATCTTGTCTTCCCAACCTGTTTACTCAGCAACTAATCCGTGATATTTTGAGCTTACTGTGATCCATAGTTAAGAAACAAAGAGTAAATTTACCTTTGATTGTGTCTGGCATATGTTGTCAAACTTAGGGAATAAGTTTTCAGGAATTACCATTCTGGATATAAAATCAAAGTATTGGAAGAGAAACTGGTGTGAATGAAAGGGAAAAGCAGCCCAAGAACGAAACTTAGAAAATATAGAAAATGGTGAGAGAACTCAAGTGTGAGGTTCATACGAAGGAAAGTATGGAAATGTGCCTGGACTTGAATTTCAGAAGGAACGAATGCTGACTAATCACTCATAAGGAGAGAGGCAATATTCTGATATATATAGATGAAAAGGTGCATTTTGAGTGCTGACAAGCTCTACCTTTACCCTGTATTCTCGAGATACGAGTGGAAATATGCAGTGTCTGAAATACATTATCTATAGACAATTACCTTCTTATTTTCCTGTCTAACATTATCAACTCCATTTCCATTTACATGAGGAGGGTTTCTTATTCATATAACCACATGACTCCTCTTAAGGGGATCTTGCAGCTCTGAAATTGCATCTAATGCAGGTGCAGGGAATAATGAATTCCTTTGAAGCAAGAAGTTCCTTGCTGAGACTCTAAAGGCATCTGCATGTGGCTCCTTGCTCACTGTGTAACCACTTGCATGCATACTCCAGAAACACCACTGGTGGATCAAGTTCATATATACATGCACCTTGTAAGGGAAATACATATGTAAACCTGAGGTCCCCAACCTACATGCTAACAAAAAAGTATTGATGTCCAATTCTCTTGGGCACGGCTCATTCTGTTATCCTAAAAGCAGTTAAAGTTATCAAAGTAAGGGATAAAGTATAAGCATATGGAATCAAAAGCAATAAGAAATTCAGGTAAATATCTAGGCTAAGAATTTTTGGTTAAACTTCTGACAAACAGCTAATACAATGTCTGCAAAAACCTTGTCCACCTCCCCATACATTTTCAAAGGCAATGTCACACTTACATTTTTGTACTTTGTCACCTATCCTTTGCCTTCCTTACCATATACAGACATCTGGCATGGAACTGGCAAGGTTTCTGGAGTATTCTAGGTCCATATATTGGGTCCATAGGATCTTGATCCCCTGAATGAGGCGAGGTACTGATGAGGAGTTGCAGGAAGCAGCTGCCTGATCATACATTCTGAGCACATAGCATGCTGAGAAATCTTTCATGTACCTACATTTTATTGCTTCAAAGCAAGAATTCAGGCTTTCTCCTCCTTAGAAGAGTGAAAGCTAACTATACTGAAATATGTGGAAGAAATACAGTGCCCAGAGGCAAAATTCCCAAAATGAAGTGGCAGCCTGGAAGAATAAAGAAAACATCATTCCCTCAAGATAGCCAAAACTCACTCTAGAAGGTTGTTGATACTCAAACCATTAGAAACATCAGTCTCAGCAGCCAAATGCAATGATTTCACCTTGAGGGTGTCTATGCTTTTACCCATGATAAACCTTAGCTACATATCACCTTTAAAACATATGGGAGTGGACTGTTTTTTGTAGACACTGTAGAAAAGCATTCAAAGAACCATTGATTGTCATTTATCACAGCACCTGACAAGAACTACAGATTACCTGTGGGTTCTTTATGATGGGGCTCGAGATAATGGCAGTGAGTCTCGACAGGACCTGCTTGCAGGTAAAGCGCTGAACTGGGTCCAATACCAGTAATCCACGAATTACATCCTTAGTTGTTTCTTTCACAAGTTTGTCCCCCCTGAAGTCAAATATAGAAAATATATATAAAGATGATACATTAGCAAAATAATTACATCATATCTAGCACATATGCAGAATGCTTTCTAGGACTGCTTAATCTCTCAGGGATCTTTCTTTATCAATAACAAAATTCCATCATTCAGAAAAGAAAAAACTGTATGAAAATATTGAATCTCAAAGTAGATTAATAAAATAATGAATGGTAGAGGTGTATGGAAGAGAAGAAAAGATATGGGAGAGCATAGCCCTCTCAAACCTGACCTCTGCAGCTAAAACATGGGCATGGAATCAGTCACAGAAGTCAAGAACCCTGTCTGTGGAAATGAGCTTTTGATAGGAGCATGTGGTAAGACTAGATCGAATGAAAAAGGTTATGACGGGGTGTATAAGAGATGGTATGGTTGGGAATGCAAAGGGAATGAACTATGAAGTAGTAGAAAGGGTGAACTGTAATACTTTGAGGTGGTTTGGTAATGTGGGAAAGAGTGCAAGGTGGGAAGCTTACAAGGAGAGCATATGATAGTGCAATTAAAGGGACTGGTACATGAGGAAGAACACCTGTGATACAGGGAAACAGAGTGGAAGAGTCCTGGAGGAATGATGTATGCAAGGATGGCATGTAAGGACAGGGTCAAGTGGAGATTCTTTTGCTATGACTACCCTCTTGATGGGAATAACTGGAGAGAATGGGCATCAGAGACTAAGAAGGCTAGAAAAGTGAAGAGCTAGTGAAAAACCTTGTGTAAGGTGAAATGTAGCAAAGTGGCAGGGGTGGATGAGATTTTAGTTGAATTTCTCAAGAAAGGGGACAATTGTGTTAATGATTGGTTTATTAGGATTTTCACTGTATGAATGGCTCATGGCAGAAGGATTAGTGAAATTCTTGCATTGTGCTACAGTACAGAGGCAAGGAGAAAAAAGTGAATGTTTAAATTGCAAAGGTATAAGTTTGTTGAGTGTACCTGATAAGTTGTTCAGGAGAGTGGTGATTGAGTGAGTGGTGTCATGGATATACTTTGAAACTGGGAAGGAACTATGTGGGTTCAGAAGTAGGAAAGGATGTGTGGATCAGGTGCTTTCTTTGAACAGTGTGTGTGAGAAATACTGAAAGAGAAACGACAGAACCTGTACATAGCATTTATGGATCTGGAGAGAGCATATAATAAAGTCGACAGAGATGCTCTATGGAAATCGTTGCAAATATACAGTGATAGAAGAAAGCTGCTAGAAGCAGTGGTGAGTATTTATCAAGAGAGTAAGGCATGCGTGTGAATAGGAAGAGAGGAAGATAAGTGGTTCCAGATGAGGGTAGGTAGGTCTACCTGGTAAGTTGATTGGGAGTGTGTTGGGTGGCAAGATGGTGTCATACATATAATATGAGACTGGGAAGGAACAATGTGGGTCCGAAAATGGGAAAGGATGTCTGGATCAGCTGTTTGCTTTGATGAATGCATGTTTGAAATTTGACAGCTTTGAGTTAGACTTTCAAATAAACACTGGTGATGAAGTAAGTGTTTTCCCAAATATATACCTGACAAGTTAAATCTTAAGCCATTACTAAAGAAGACAACGTGTGTACTATCTGCTTATGGTGGTCATAAAATTGCTGACATGTGGATCAGGAGTTTGCTTTGATGAACGTATGTCTGAAATTTGATAACCTTGAGTTAGACTTTTAAATAAACACAGGTGCTGAAGTATGTGTTTTTCCTAAATACATATGTGACAAGTTAAACCTTAAGCCATAATTAAAGAAAACAAGGTGTATACTACTTACTTACAGTGGTCATACAATTGTTCCTCTTGGCAAAAGTGAGATTAAGAGGAAATATGATACTTGAAAATATTTGTTAAGATTTTTTACTGTGAATGAAAAAGATGCTCCACTTTTGAGTAGAGATGCTTGAGTAATCCTTGGTTGCAACCTGTTTACAAAGCTCATATAAGTTTAACTATACCAATAATGAAGCAGAAGCTGAACGTCAGGATAAGTTTATTGCTTTATGATGTTTAGTGGGAAAGGTTTATTTACAAGTTGATTAAAATGTCAGCTAAGTTGCCCAATTTCCCCAAAAAGAGATAGGGCTATTTCCTAAAAAAGAAAAACTAAAGCAAGAATAAACTGATTCTTTTCTTTAATGCTCCAGTTACATACAAAAGTCCACATCAAGGCCAGATCGTAATTGAAATATCGAGAGGATTATGAAAGGAAAAAAAGAAGAGACAAGGAAAATCACTTACGAATCATGGAGGAAATGAAAAACCTGTGTTTTGATATAGTTATCATAACAATGATGATAATAATAACAATTGATAACAATAATGATAATGATAATAATAGTAATGATAATAATGAAAACAATTATGATAACGATAGTAACAATAATGATAATGATAACAATAGTAATGATGATAATAATGATAATAATAATGATAACAATAACAGTGATAATGATAATAAATGATAATATCAATAATGATGATAATAACACTGGTGATAAATTGATAATACCCATGAATAATACACGTAACTAAGGAGTGCTGATGGCATCAGTCAGATATTCAAAACCTGTTCTTAAACGCATGTATGGTGTTCCATTCCACCATTCTGTTTCGTGTTTCGTAACATCTTCCCATACGTTAAAAAATAATCCAATTGCGGAAAAATTACTTGGCATTAATCGAGGTATAACGATTGTCTGCATATTTGTATCAGTACTGTGAGTGAAACTGACATAATCGAAGCCTTTGATAATTCTGAGTACCTGTGTTAGATCACCTCTTGACCTGCTCTTTTCCAAGCTAAAAAGATTAAATCGCTTAGCCGGATGTTTGCGCCTCAATCCGGGAATCATCTTGGTAACTCGACACTGTATACTTTCCACTCTGTCTGTATCTATTTTCAACTTGGATAACCAGAGCTAAACACAATATTCGAGATGTTGATGCATCAGAGATTGATAAACTCCGATGACTATTTCCCTAAACTCAAATTCGAAAGCCCTACTTACAAAAACAATAATTCTACCAACCCTTTCTATGCACTCTTTACTTGGTTTTAGGGCACCAGAGATCATGTCGAAGTCTTTAATTAATTTTTCTTTTGCAACTCAATATAATTCATACTTAATCATGCTTATTTGGCTCTAGATTGTCAGATACCATTACAACTAATCTGTTTTCTCGTTTTTTGTAGCTTGACGGAAAGCTTTTCTTAACTGTTACGTGAAACTTTACACTTATTGATAAAGCCTGTTTACAACTTATTTGCCCAGTCAGTCAGTTTATCTATGCTGCTTTGAAGCTGTAAACGTTCATTTTTATGTATATATACAAGAACTGGTCCAAGGTTCAACCCCAGAGGCAGACGACTTATTACTGTACATCCAACCAATAATCAAAGCTCTCTGTTGGCCAACCATTTTTCTTACCACCGAGGAACTGCCTATAGAGAATGGTTTCTGAAAATCTCGATTAATGATGATGATATCAGCTGTTTAACTTTCATCAGACATGATGATAATACAAAAAAAAAAAATCAGATTTGCTACATATAAACGATTTCGTCGGAAACTTTGCTAAGAATATCTTGAAGTAGTTTAATCTTGTAGCTATCTGGTACAAGCTTACGTGGGCTCGATCCAACTGATGCACCGAACTGTAATCCCAGGACGCGGGATCTCTAGCGGTAGGAGGTGAAGGTAACTGGCTGGAAAGGTGCAACAGTTTGATCCTATACAGTTATAATCGGGAGGACCACTACGTCGAGCGGCTCTTGAAATGAAGATGATCTTGCAGACTATTCTATGTACCTTTTTCCAATTAGTACCTGTGTTTTATCGGATGAAATGGACGACTAGGCTATAGAGACAAAGGGGAATTCAAGAAGCATGAAAGCTGTGTATATCATTTTGAGTTCAGAGGCAGAGAATCCAAGCGTTCATCATTTGATTAGGAATGTGATCGTGATAACTGGTTGTGATGATGACTCTGTCACTTCTCTTCCAGTTCACCTTCCCAAGCGACGTCGAGAAGCTTGGTGAACTGCACACCCGCGGAAGAGGGTGTGGGACACTAGAAGAGGGTGGGACATGATTAGAAGCGAGATTAGTATGCATGACTGCCATCTCGTGGTGGCTAATAGTGACGTGGTAGCACGCAGCGGCTCCAATTCTCTCAGTCTGCTTAGGGTGCTCTAGAGGGGCGCTATAGATAGCAGACCTGTAATCAACGGTGATAGCAACACTAAAGTCGTCGACATACCTCCACCGAACCGCTACGTTCATCAAGACATCATTTATAAGGAAGGGAGAAGCTCGGTGGTTCCGTAATTACGCGCTGTGAGGCAGGCGGGACCGGCAGCAGAAACGAACGATCGACGACGCAGAGGAAATCACCATCCGGGGCGCTTCAGCTCGGCGGGCTGGACTCTGACCACCATCACGACCCTAGCATTAAGGGCCGTAGGTGCAATATTTATCTGGGCTTGCTTGTTGTTTTGCATGAACGCCGTAGTGAACTAATGACCGTTAAATACATATTCCTGCTGATATTCAGAGATTGGGAGGTCTGCAATCATTAGCAAGGATGCTGAAATGCTATCCGAGGATAAGGGACAGTCATTCTATCCCTCTTTCTCTCTCTGTCTAGCCTGACGTAGATATGATTGTAGGAGTAGTAGCAGTAATAGTAGTAGTAGTAGTAGTAGTAGTAGTAGTAATAGTAGTAGCAGCAGTAGTAGTAGTCGTAGTAGCAGTAGCAGTAGTAGTAGTAGTAGTAGTAGTAGTAGTAGTAGTAGTGGTAGTAGTAATATAAGCAGCAGCAGTAGTAGTAGCAGTAGTAGTCGTAGTAGTAGTAGTAGTAGTAGTAGTAGTAGTAGTAGTAGTATCATTGCTGTTGTTATCAATATTACCATTATCATTTCATATACTGCTACATTAGTACCGAAATACCTTGGGGTGGAGTGGATCGAGGTATACAAATAGAAAAAACTAAAATAAAGATAAAGTATACATTTACATTAGTTGCTCCCATTGTTGGAGGAGAAACACTTTCCAATAGAAGTTAAACTACTCACATTCGACGCCTTACTGTTACGAACATTATCATTAGAGCTGAAACATGGATACCATTC
>JAUUDY010390324.1:0-11285 GCA_032361765.1 Panulirus inflatus
GAGAGAGAGAGAGAGAGAGAGAGAGTACAGGTCGACAAGTCTACCCGCACTCGTTGTTTTGTTTTATTTGTTTGAGGGTTTTACGACCTTGTTTTTGCATTGTTCACATTATACACTCTTGCTTTGCATCCTTTTCTCGTGTCGTATTTCTCTCCATTTTACATTCTCGCGTTCCATTTCTCCGTTTTAACTTTCCTGTTTGTATTCAAATTAATGTGCGTATCTTGTGCTTACTGAGGCTGGAGGGAGATGCAAGGGGTTGTGGATTGAATTTTACAAAGGTAAATGAGAAATTGGCTTCTACATGGGGGTTAACCTGACTACGATTTCCCACCACCCTCAGCTGATGTGACCACCACGAAGAGTTATGGCTCGCGGGGAAATGACAATGTTGATTCTACGAACACGTAAAATGAGAGATAAATGGAAAACGAGAATTGAACACGGAGGAAACGAAAGAGGAGAATATAAAACGGAGGGGAAAAAATGCAAATTGAGAACACAAAACGGAGACAAAAATGTAAAACTAAAATGTAATCTGGGGAGAAAATAAATCCAAAACTATAGAGGGTAATACAGAGAGTAACATAATATTCAAAACAAATCCGCAGAAGGAAGAAATTCATGTAAAACGCAGAACGAAAAACGAAGGAAATGCAAAACGAAATCAGGATAGTAAAGCCAGGAGAAAACTGTTTTCATAGAATATGAGAAGGAAGAAAAGCAGATAGAAGTGGGAGGGGAGGTTAAACAGAAGAGAGAGTTAGAGTGTGAGTAAAGGTGGAAGGATCATAGGATGCCAGGAAGAAGTTTGGCCTGTACTGAAAAAAGTGGCTGGAGGCTTGTATTTAAGGTAGACTGAAGAGACAGACTTTCTTTGACATCGCCATGAAGTTTCTAACCTCCGTGTACCTGTTCCAGCACTCAGCCACTTGCACACACCACTCCACTGTACCATCTTCCCAACGTGTGCCTGTTCCAGCACACACCCACATACACACACCACCTCATATTCATGTTAAAGAAAACAGTAACACCCTTCCCTCCCTTCACTCAATCCTCCCATCGTGGGACACTGTGAGGAACCTCTCTCCTCTCACCTCAAAGAATCATCCAGTCTTCCTCCACAAAATAATTTACCCAGAAATGATATACGAGCTTAACTTACTCCTGTAAGTGCAATATGTCTCTTTTTTGCCCTTTTTCACTTTTCTCTTGACAGTTTTAAGCGACGTTCTTATAGCTGAGCAAAAGCTTCTCTTCTAATCACTTCAGAACAGCAGGATACAGTCTTAAGTCCCGGAAAATGCCATGAATACCCTTCTTGTAAATTATTCAGAGTGGCATTTAAGATTCATAGTCTCACTGGCTCAGCTGGTGAAGGAGATTTACCCGGATGAGTCTTTGTTTTCTAATCTTATGGTGACGGAAACTCACACGAAAAAGATTCATGTCCTTGATGGCTCAGCTGACGATGGAAGGTCACACAAAATATTTCATGGGTTCATCGCCTCAAATGGTGATGAAAGAAGTCACGCAAGTTTGATGGTCATATTGATATAGTGCAGGACGTTGAAATATACCGCAGGCTTCGTAAAAGCAACGAAAAGTTAGGATCCATTATCTGAAGTTATTCTGTTGCAGGTAAATCAGAGAGAACTTACCGGCTACTCAACATAGTCCTCTCAACCCATAAACATAGTGGTTGGTCATGACTTCTAGACTATAACCAAGAAATGTGTGACGTGATTTTTATTTGGAGAACATTGAGAGACTTATTACATGATTTTCTGCAGTCATATTACATTCGATTTATATCTGTTAACTGAGGTGACTATGCAAATGGAAGTATACAAGATTACGATGATATAATGAGCTGGTGTTCACGTGAGTATATTCTCTGTCTTTGCCTGATCTTTCGACTGTCTTTCTATGTCTCTCTTCTGATTTCGTCTTCACTCTCAATTCACAATAATGATAACAGTCTCTGGTACATAGTAAGTTAGACATATTCCTCTAAGAGTTTCAAGCATTTTTCAGTCCACCATTTTTTGCCATTCCTCCATTTGTAATATCAACATTTACTTTACTTTTGAAATGCTCTCTGGAAATACAAGTGCTATATTCATTCTTTCGTTCATATCACGATCAGAGGTCTGATATAAACGTTACGTGACCAATGTAAATTGTTTCCCACATTAACGCTACATATAGCGAACACACAACAACCATGTGGCATGTTGGAACGGCAAAAATCTTAAGAGCCCCCACCACCCCCCCTTACACACACACACACACGCACACACACATACACACACGACTATTGATGTGTACCCATATTGATTCAGCAATGTTTACAGATCATCTTATTCACTATGTCGTTTGTGGCCATGTTGGGGCATTAACATTGTCGGTACGTACTCCCCACTGTGCGTATTCGCCATAAACGTGCGTAAACAATAAAGACGTATATTTCTATCAAAAGTATTTCTCTTGGACCATTACAGTTCTTAAAACAGTTGATGGAGAGTACTTGAGATATACAGTTCTCATTTAGCTCTCTCTCTCTCTCTCCACACACACACACACACACACACACACACACACACACACACACGCACACACATTGTGGTTGCTGTTCAGAACAGATGTAAACAGCATTCGCTCGATACCAGCTCGTTTACTGTGGATGGAAGTCGTAGTGGTAAAGAGTTGCTATGTGCTGTAGCTGTCGGTCAATATACGAGCCATACAGTTTGCAGGAAAATACTGTGGCCACCGTTATTTATAGCCGGTACGTGATAGCTTCGCTGTGAATGATGGCTGCAAGAGAAATGTAGAGTTCTCAAAATATATTGCTTTATTGCTTGGCTTGTGGCGGTATACCGAGAATCTCGCCCCAGAACAACCTATAGTTCCTGGCGCTCAGGTTATTCAACGCACGAAACGCCTGATTCCAATCTCTGAGCGCCAGGGCTGGCGACGTAAAATACGAGCTTCGGTGCAGCTCATTTGCTGGCTGGGAGGGAGTCTTTGAACAGCTTGTTCATTAAGAAATCAGAAGCGGCCTTGTTCTCTGCCTCGCTTTTGAAGAACTTAATAAATTATATGGCGGTGTTTTTTTTTTTATGATGGAAGGGAGTGCTTTGTGTATGGGCTTTTCCGTCCCTGGACACTCACGCAATGAAGGAGAGGGAGATAGTGGTGATGATAATCGTAATGGAGATTGTAGTGATAGTGATAGTTAGGAATGGTGGTGGTTGGGGTGGTGGTAGTTGGGATGGTGGTGAGAGCTAATAGTTGTGGTGGTGATGATGAGAGTGGCGGTGATCGTGGTATTCGAAGTGCCATTGATAGAGTCCTTGATGAGTGTTACTGGTGAGTGTCAATTAAGAGTAACATTGGTGATTGCCATCGGCGGGTGCCACAAGTGAGTGCTTCCGATGAGTGTTTCTGGGGAGTGTCACTGGTTAGCACCAATGGTGAGTGACACTGGTGAGTGCCACTGGTGACTATCACTGACAATGCCACATGTGAGTACCACTATTAGTTGCCATTTAAAAGTGCCACTAATGAATGACACTGGTGAATAGCACTGGTGAATGGCAATGGTGAATGGCACTAACGAGTGCCACTGGTGAATACCACTGACGTTTTCCACCTTTAAGCGTCACTTACGACTGATCTTATGAGTTCCTGTGTCCCACTGAGAATTGCTAGTAAGTGCCAATAGTCAGTGCCACTTGTAAGTACCCCTGTAAAGTACAAGGGATGAGTTCCACTAGTGAGTGCCACAGGCGAGACATGATCAACACTCAGTGATGAAGGGTTCTGAGGGAGTGAGAGAGTAAACACGGGGATGGACCATAAATACCAGAATATGACCGTTCCATTCTACGTTATCACATATCGTCCCTATGTTCTAATATCACATGACATCCATGATATGTAGAGTTTAATCCTTACCTGACTAACAATTTTTCATAAGCCGTTGTTCATCACGTATTGGTTCTAGAATGGCATTAACACTATATCTAATGGCTAAATTAAGGGTTATACAAAACAATTTTATGTGACGCTGCAACTAGATGTGCACCGCTAGTCTTATACAACACTCTATAACTAGATGTGTATCATTAGTCTTATATGACACTTTGTAACTAGATGTGTGTTAATTGTTGTATGTTATACTCTGTACCGGCGTATGTATCATCACATGATTATTGAAAAAAATAATCCTTTTCCTTCCCATGAGACACTTGATATCACACAATATATATCTTACACAACCCTCATATTATATGAAAACAGGACGTAGTGGAGATATGTGATGATGTCAGAGCGATAACAAGCCCATTCCGGCAATTTATATGTCAATTCCGGTATTTACCGCCCATTCCAATGTTTAGCCAGACCTCCTGGGAGGGTGGCACAGCTGTGGTCGTAAATCACGAAGGGAAAACCGAAGTTTGCGCGACTCCATCCACTACGAGACGTTCATATCTCGACCAGAGGCTGGGCTGGACTGAACCCTGACCGTCCTCTTCTGTTGCCAGCTTCAGTGGTATGTCGTCTGTTCAACTCAACTGGAAGCGGAGCTTCTTAGTACCGTTTTAACTAACCACCTTATGCTTGACGTGTTATGTACAGTTCATACATACAAGAAACAAAATTCGTGAAATTCGTTACGTAACGGGTTTTTGGGTGTTGATATCGGTAAAGGTAAGAGAGCAGAACATAATCTGTCACTGATGTTGTATGCGGACAACACTGTTTTGTTGGGTAGATCAGAGAAGGCGTAGGTAGTGCTGTAGGTCGCTGTGTAGGAGGTACATCACAGACACGATTAGCTAGTCACGTAAAAGTCAGAACACCTGTGGCCACACCCACTGGTTAGTCATGTAAGAATCACAGCACGCATGGCCGCATCTGCCAGACAGCTCTACTTGAATCACAACACATGGCTACACCTGAAGGCTAGTCGTGTAAGAATCACAAGTCGTACATGGTCGCATCTATGTAAGAGTCGCAACACCCGTGGCCACACCGACTAGCTAGTTATGTAAGAATCACACCACATCTGGCCACCCCTTCTGGTTAGCTGTGTAAGAGTCGCAACACCCGTGGCCACACCTGCTGGCTAGTTATGTAAGCTTAAGTCGCAACTCCCGTGGCCACACCTGCCGGCTGGTCTTGTAAGAATTACACCACACGTGGCCACATCTTCTGGCCACTTATGTATCAAAACACACGTAGCTACATCCACTGGTTGCTTATGTAAGGATCACAACACACGTGGCCAATTCTTCTGACTGCTTATGTTGTGAGTGGGTGATTAGTTCTCTAATAGAATAATTGTTTAGCAACAACAGGCGCTGGAAACGATAGTGGTAAACTCAGCAACTGCGGCATGAACTAAGCACAACACACACACACACACACACACACACACACACACAGCTACTAGCTGGCTGTATAGCGGTTACATCACAAACACGACCAGCTAGTTATGTAAAAGTCAGAGCACGTGTGGCCATACCCGATGGTTAGTTATGTAAAAATCATAACGCACGTAGCCACACCAGCTGACTAGTTACGTAAGAATCACAACACACGTGGCCACCCTGCTGGTTCGTTACGTCAGAATCACATTACACCTGGCCACACCTGCTGGCTCGCTACGTCAGAATCACATTACACCTGGCCACACCTGCTGGCTAGTTACGTCAGAATCACACCACACTTGGCCACACCTTCTGCTTAGTTTCGTAAGATTTACAGCACATGTGGCCACATCCACTCCAGTTAAAACATGACGCTGACTGAGCTCGTCATTATGTAAGCATGTAGGTGTGTATGTCTCTGACAAAAAAAAAAAAAAATAAGGACGATGATTTTTCCTCACAGAAACCCTCGGGCGGAGTGACTTCATCGATCGAATTGCGACACTCGAACCCAGTATATCCCGAAACGGTGTGTGTGTGTGTGTGTGTGTGTGTGTGTGTGTGTGTAACGGGTACAGCACGCAGCATGTTCTGGCTGACCCTCACCTTATTTTCTTATGCTATATTCCATATCATTATGAGCGACACTTGCATCACGTGATACTCCGCTGGTCCAGCTGGGCGCACCAGTGCTAGAGCAGCTAAAATCAATGCTTCCAGTGCCGGAACTGCGGTTTTAACTTCGGCGCACGCAAGATATGAGGGGTATAAAGTGGCACTGGGAATAACGACCGTACGAAAATTACCTCTCTATAGATCCATAACCATATACAACCTTGTAATACAACCCTGAAACAATTGCCACCATCCAGTACCCATTGGTGTAAAGGTACGTGATACGGGTGATATTTTTTCTTTTACCTTTCATGCAAAGTGTGTTATGGCTTCCAGGGTTAGTAACTGAAAGGCACATCGTACTTTCTAGGGATAAGAATCAGGGGTATGGATCATAACTGGAAACTTGGTGACTGTCCAACGGCTGGTCGATATGGCGTACAGGGTTATCACGACGGAGTGAAGTCTTAAACCAACAACCAACCATGGTCTCGACTCTTACATATCAATACTTCTGAATTCATCTGGCGGACACTCTGAAGGTCATGGAATGCTGTTGTTTCCTATGGGTAAAATTGAAGGGGGAAAAATCTGAATCCTTTAGTGCGAGTCGAAAGTTGCTGGCCAAACCTGCTTACATGAAACGTGAGTGAGGGCAAGCAATGTAACCATATGAGTAGGTGAAGGCATTTGACTGCGTTTTCCTTATCCATATTAAAGAAAATGTTTGTGACTCAATACAAACTTATTACTTTGAATAGTTTTTCTCTGAAATATCCAGATAAAAAAATATTTTCATCTTTGCGTTATATATAGTGTAGAGCAAATACTTTTTATTGGACATGTCAATAGCTCTAGTATCGTTATGAGTGAGTGATGAAGGACCTGTACGTTGAACGAAAACATTTGAGTCTAAACGTTAAACTGGTGTTGTACTTGGTGATATTCACCTTTCATGGTATTGATGTCAGTTCACAATGTTCATGATTTATACTAATAACGAGCGATAATATGATTACTTTATGATAATGCTCACGTCTCATGCATATAACTTTCAGTCGTGTTTCCTTCTAATTTTCACTTCTAATGCTATCAGCTATCATTTGCATGATTACATTCTAATTTTCTTAAGCTTCAGAATTCGTTGATGAAGTATATAATTAGGCACATTTTTCCTAAAACACGTAGTTATTCATCATAATTATTCATTAGTGTTCCAAACGCTGACAGAGATAAAGAGTAAATTATGGATGGTGCAGAGTTTATGGTCTTAGAGTCGACAACATAATAAGACTTGATTGATGGCACTCTTCCCTATTGCTTTTCTTATTCTTTCCTTCTCATATTAGCTCTGAAAGCCTGTACCTGATTAGACGTAAGATCTTTTGAAAAAAAAGCAATTTGCATAAAAATTCGGTGTTTACAGCAATTTGCTGCTGATGATCAAAACCCAGTGAAAACTAATTACACCTATTTTTTAATTCTCTTTCTCTTTGAGATTCTACACGTCACTGAAGCGGAGAGTGCCCGGTCGTCTGAGCATAGGTAAATGCAAGCTACATTTTGAACATGAATAAACAGCGTATGAGAGTTAATACCTTTGATAAGTGACTAATCGACCATGAAAATATTGGCGCTGGGCAAGAAGAAAAATATTCTGTTGACAACAAACCTGTAGTTTGATGTGCGGACGCGAGACGAAACTGACACGCTGAATTTTTCACTGTAATTGAGTGTCATCATTTGTCGCTGTGTGTTGGAAGCTCTCGTCAGTCAAGCAGTTTGACATTTTAATTCAGACGGGGTCGTATGAATGCCGGTTCAGGGAAGACAAAGATAGGAATGGATTAGGATTTCCTTTTGAAAGGTATAATTCTGCGACGGAGAAGGTGCCGACGAATATCACCGATACACAACATTCAGCAAGAACACGGCACATGCGCATAGTACACTTCAACAAGCAGCATCATTATAATCTATTTGTCCAGTTTGCTCCATGGGACAAAATTCCTTACCTCTGAACATCCATATTCCATCCAGTCCTAAAGAGAGAGAGACTTAATTCGACTGTTTATAACCTGCATCCTACTCAGACTTGCCTATCTGGGCCTTATCCTGTTATGAGTATTTTCCTACGACCGTCTCTTAAGACTCACTAATGAGACCCTTACACATTGCCTATAATTTCCTCTGACCTGCCTCTTAGTACGTGATTGATTCCACTGGAAAATTCCTACCGCTTTCCTGGAAGTGTTCGGGAGAGTGTCATCACACCTCTCGGGAATATCATCAGTATTAGCTTCCTGGTAAACACAAACCTTTCCTCCTAGTATTTTAGCACATAACTAGCCAGTCTTGCTATAGCATCTCTGGCCAGCGCGGAACTTGATATCACATTATACGTCATCCTTCAATAGGCTAATCATATTCAGAATCGGTAAGTCTTTGACCTGAACTCCTACTCTAGGTTGATATCGCATCCCAGCTGGAGGAGATGCAAATTTCTCTTCTTTCTTAGTCCACAGATTCACCCTCTTTGTCGACCACTTACTACTACTTTCCTCTCTTTAGCAAATACTTTCTCTACATTAGTCAGCCAAGATACGAATGACTTTCTATATATTCATTTTGATGCTATATTCTATATTCGTATTCAGATGCCGTACTCATCACAGGTTTTGAGAGGTCTGGAAGTAAGCCTGAAGCTTGGTAACTGGACCGAGAATATGAGGAACTGTTTAAGGCACTGTAGTTATTTCATTCGCAAGGGCAACATTCCCAAAGCTATTTAATAGTAGTTAGATAAACATTTCGTCACATCAAAGTTCCAGCCATCAGAGACCAGTTTAAATGTTGTGAATTAACAAAATAGTTGATTCATTAGTAGTTAGTTCCAGCCATCAGAGACCAGTTTAAATGCTGTGAATTAACAAAATAGTTGATTCATTAGTAGTTATGTTTTGGTTGGGATCTATTCATGGTCCACTATGTCACAATGATCTACATATTCTCCATTCTATTTCATGTGTATCGCTCCCTGTAGCATTCCTTATCTCGAGCGCCTCTATCCTTGTATTCTGTATGTTTTAACTTGTTGATTCTAACGCAATTTGTTCCGCATGATATACAGATTACTGTTCAAAGTTCGTCCATAACCCTCTCACGAGGACCAACAAGTTTTAATGATCGAAGGTTTGCCATTTGCATCTAGTATATAATGACTCAGACCTTTGCATATATCATTGACCTTCCCTCTGCCTTCCACACGCTGGACTAATAATATTTGTGTCATAGAAGTGACCACTAGGCTCGCTGGAGGCAAACAGGCGGGTGATGGCTGATTGGCCGCGTGTAATTAATTGCAAGGAAACTGCAGTATCATTGCACATTTTCTGTTGCCTCTGAAGCACATATCTTTATCTGCATCTCTTCTTGTTTTGTAGATAATTACCGTCCAGCTTACAGGGGGATGTAGGAGGCTAGTGATGTAGGCACTGACAGCGATGTCCTCATATCTTAAGTTGTAAAACTCGAGTCGAAAGTAGAATTGATATGAAATCTATTCTGCAAAACGTTTTTTGTTCCTTACATTTGATAAAGTAGAAACTTGTAAGAACACCGTACAAATTGTTAGACATTATGATATTCATTTTTTTTTCTTTTCTCGCGAAAGATCATAAAATTGATGATATCATGTAATGAATTTCCGAGAACCATATCTGCATTTTGTGCTCGTTAATTAACAGCCAAGTATCTCATTTAAAGATAGCCATGATAAACAATGAAATATTGACTGGCTTTCTAATTACACTTTAACAGTGGCGACATTCTCTTTAACGCTGAAACGAGCTCCGCTTTACCAGGATAAATTTAATGTAAAATCTGATGATTTGAGATCACGGAAATGAGTTACTCGCTTCTCCTTCAGTCACTAATTTTGTTATATTTGTGGTAATGTAACTGATACCCACAGTAGAGAAACATTACCGCCAATCTTTCAGACGACATTGTCAAAGACCAGTTACCGCTCTGGAGCTTTGCCGTTAGACGTGGCCTAGATTTCACTTCAGATCTGTACAAATTTCACAAAAGTTCCCGTGCAAAACATGTCATTATCTTCCAAATGCAGCTACAAGATCTTGGAGCAGATCCTGCCTCGGAGAAGTCTGGCCAAACTCGCTTCGAAAATGATGCTCATACTTGAAGCTGCTTTAGGTACAAGTGGACCTGTGCAGTGGTTGTCCTGTCGATTCCAAAGGATGTCTTGGAGAAGATACTGCAGCTGAGAATTGTTATTTTGGTTTAGATAATGACAGAGCTTTTGTCTTTTCCTGGTGGTAATAGGTTAGGATGTTGGCTGGCTCAAATGCTACACCTGCCTCCCCACCTTATTTAAGACATCTGGGCAGGTCCACCGTTCGGACGTGTGTCCATAACTGGAAGAAGAAAAACATAAGCTCTTCAGGAGTCTAGCATTTTAGCCTTGGCTCCATTACTTGTAGGAGTGGTACTGATCCATCAGGGATTTTGCAATTGTGTTTTGGAAGCAGGTTTTTGTTTCTTTGTCAGACTCGTTCTATAGCACATTGCACTGACCACCTATTCATGTGGTTGGCGTTGCTGATCATGAATTAGGCATTGGCCTAGGCGAGGTAGTTGGCACGCAACCAAACTAGCTGTTCACCCTCACCTCAGACTGGTCGAGAAATGGGTAACTTTGTACTAGCTCAGCTAATGAATATACTGTAACAAATGAAAATGAAATATAAGCTCTTTCCCGCTTTGTTGAATTCAACTCCACAACAGTGCAATGAAAATTCCTCTAAAAATTATGTTTATATCAGAGGTTTAGAGTCAAAAGCAGCAGTGAAAATGACTTTGTTATTTTCTGTCTATCTTGTTTCTAAGCAAAACATTTGAGAACTGTTTTAGGGGTATAAAATGAGAGAAAGTAAACAGTCCACCACCACACAAGCAATATCGTGTTCTACACCCGCCCTGCATCCCGATCCCTCGGCTTGCCCGACTGATGGTATAGCTCAAGTGATAGTGTGGCTGGAGCCTGGGACGGTGCCACATTCCCACTCTAAATTTTAAGCCGGAATACAAATTGCTGTTGGCACATGACACCAATAGCGTTCAATTATCAGGAATGATTGAAAGTAACGTTCCTCTTGACCTCCTTTCGCTAGAATAAACATTGTTATTATATATATATATATATAT
>JAUUDY010390435.1:342-11285 GCA_032361765.1 Panulirus inflatus
TTCTGTGATGCTGTTTCTCAAAAAAATGTACAACTAACTTTTTATCCTGAAGCCTACCCAGCACCATATTCTTAACAGAGGTAATCTGAGTAGATGTTATTTACAGGGGTAGAGCAATGCAAGTAATTAAACAAATTCATATTTTGTGCTACAATTCCATATGTTATCTGACTCTGGAGAGACAAATCTAATAAAATCCAAAAGGAAAATACCGAGACATGAACCCTTCTATAAGAGAAGTAGACACTTCATCCTGTTTTATATTAGCTGTTAGTGACACACTGTGGGGGGTAAAGACATCTCAGAAAGACTGAAATGTTCCTGCCAATTACCTTCAAGCTAACTTACCAATGCTGCTTTCTTCGATAAATATGTCTGCAAAACATTCAACATCTTACAGTATTGTCACTATGTCTATTGAATCTATGTTATTAAAACTATATTAATTTCACATTCTCCTTTCACTCTAACTGAAAAATAAACTACTGCATCCATATCTTTGGAAACTGTCGTTTTTCATTCCAAGACTATTTTAACAAACAAATGATTACTGCAACCATTTTAACTATTTTCAAAGCACTACAACTATCACTTCCCTAAATCCTGTAAAAACATTTTTAATATACAAGTCATGACTTACCAAAACCCCCTTTCTATCTGGCTCCCAAATCCCTTCCTGAAAATGCATGTGTTGTCTTATATACAATAACCACAGTAGTCATGAAACTTAGATAAGTACTACACGAAAGTGACCTAATCACATCATGGAAATATCATCATATCTATTCTAACCAAAAAAGATGATCATCATCTCTATTCTAACCAAAAAAGATGATGGGAAAAAGTGTACCACAAAAAAATATTGTAAAGCTACGATCATAAATGTCATTCCATTAGCGGCAAAAGGATGGAGTGATAGGGGTTATCTAAAACACAGTATCTTTTGAAACATCAACCCTACCCTAAAATAGTTTTGAAGGCCCTTATACCTCCAGTGCTTAGTCTCTTATTAAGCTGCAATGTTAATTAACATGAGCAGTCTGATTGAGGCTGAGACCCATACATCTATATATCCTCCACAGCCTGAGTGGTCTGGATCACTTTCCAAGTACTTGTACAGGCCTTTTTAAAATTTCTCATTTGAACAGTCTTTAGTACCTTAAGTAGTTGTTAGCAATGCATAAGCAGTACTAAGCCCTAAATGTTTATATTATTCTCTCTTATTTTACTTGCAGCACCTCTTGATTTCAGATGTAAAATCCAGAGACCTTGATATAACAATGGTGCAATATTGGTTTGTTGTACTGAATAAAACTGATGCAACGTCTTATCAATGTAAACATAGTATCATATCAACGGAGTACTGTTCTGAACAAGAGCAATGCTTTGTTGACATATCATTGTAATCACAACCTTGAGTCTACACTGTATAGCTATGTTGAATCAAATGGCAAATACAGTTCGTTTTCAACATTACTGCAATGCTGATCCTTGACCTTTTAACACTGATTCAAGAGATTTTAGCATGCTGGAATTTAACAGAATGTTTTCATACAGTTTATTACAGTCAAGGATTTTCTGGTTTTATTGGCCTCTTTACCTTAGCCCCAAAACAGCCATTTCTTAAAAGATTTCCAATTTGAGGTTGCCTAAGTGAATGGTACTCAGATCTGCATAACACTGGGATCTGAAGAAAATCATCAACTTTGCAGGACACTCAAAAGCATATTTTCTTCTTTACACATTTCCATTTGCAACTACTTTCAACTTTCTATTGGTCAGAAATTCCCTGATACATTTTCTTATTTTCCTTTTAATACTGCATTATGTTTCATCACTCATTTTTAATGCTCCATAATTCAACATGTCAAATGCTTTTGCAAAATAAGAAAAGCCTGTACTTACCTATCTGTATTTCAATAGGAAAGAGCTTTGCACTCATGGGGCCCCATCTCTTCAACATTCTCTACTATCGTATGGCTTAAATCTATGTATTCTGTTTGCATTAACAATGCCCTCAGTCATTCAAATCCATTCATCCACAACTCTTCTACCAAAAAAGAACTTCTAATCCATTATTTTTAATGAGTTTCTTGCTTATTTCATGTTATATCCTCTGATTACTCTATCTCTACATCTTTCAAAGCACAGTTCACTGTTTATATCATTGATTCATTCTAAAAATTTGAAAGTTTTAATCAAGTCACCCCTCACTCTTCCAAGGAGGGCAAATTCAAAACCTCTAGCCTATCCCCATTAATCATTTCTCTGAAATTCTGGTACCATCTTTGTTGCCTTCCTTTGGACCTTCTCTATATCCTCTTTGTGCTTCTTTATACACAGTGACCAAACTAGGGAAAAATAGTCTAGTTTTAGCCTTGTGTATGAAATGAACAGCTTGCTAAACATTTCCTTATCCATATCCTTGAAAAATATTCTAATATTTCCCAGCAGACAGTTTGTCTCTTTAATCATTCTCCTGAACTCAGGCAACAGCTTAGGGATGATTTTGACACACAAGGCCTTCTCAACATACACAACCCTGAATCTTATTTCCTGCTAGATAATAATCATATCAAGGCCTTCTTTCACTCTGTCCCATCCCCATTACTTTACCTCTGTTTGGGTGGAATTCATCCACTATGAATCTGACCAACTCTGGAGTACCTTTAGGTCTCCTTGTACTTTCCTTATGAACTCTGAATCATCCACTACTAGAAGAGTAATGGTCCCAGTACAGACCCTTGTGGCACTAGACTGGTCACCTCAATTCATTTGGAGAAGGCTCTTGTGACATGCATCCTTTGCTCTTTTCCTCTGAAATAATCTAGGCTAGGCATTCCTGCATTACACTTTATACAGCTTATTCTTGGTTGTTCTAACCTATCCAAAATATACCATTATTTGCAATGGCTGCACATAATAATCAAAGGGGCCTGTTATCTTTACTATAATTTTAGTTTTCTCTTCTTAATTGCAATGCCTTGTTATCTAAGTACTTTAATGTTTTTCTCATGCAAAATATTTTCTAATAACTTTATTTCTATCAATTTGTCAAGTGTCTCTTTCATATCTGGGTTGTAATGCTTATCAAACCTTCTTCCTTCCCCATAACTTGTCAATTTAACTGTGATTTGAAGATTTCTATATGTATTTCATTCAGATAATTACACAAAATCTTCTCAAAACACTTCATTACAGGTTTTAAATAGCTTCTTACACTTAAATGGGTAAAGTCTTTTGGCATTCATCAGTTCATATTGTGCCAGCTGACTAATACATTCAAATTATGGCTTGGATTCAAAGGTTCTATTCTGAACTTTTAATATTACTAACCATCTAAGGTTGTAATTTTCACAATCATTCATAAGTACACTTTCCAGTCACTTTTCTGTATGTAAGCAAACAAGAAAACTAATTCATAAATAGAGCCTTCGTTACTTCAGATGCTCCAAAATCATGATGCAAGTTCCTATCATTTGGAGTTTTTTTCTTTGCCAAAAAGGCAAGTTATTAGACAATCTAACACCAGTGAAACTGAAAGTAGTCTTTCTAAAACCATTAACACTAAGAAAATTGTATGATATGCCATTTCTGGTACTGTGATCTTTCAAACAGATTGGAGCATTTCCACTGTACACTTCATACATATCACTGAATTTTGACTAATTACCTATATACTTAATTAGTAAAATACCAATTATCTGAAACTCTTCTGCCTAATGTGAATTCCAGGGGTAGAGCTCCTGCCATGAAAATGAAAGCTTATTTTTGGGAGTAGATCTCCTAACATGAATCTGATACCTTAATTCTAAAATAAATCTGATAACTACATTTCTTCCTACTTGCAAGCAAGTATCATGATAAGTAACAATAATCAAACTGACACTGAACCAAATCTAAAACATGTAACCTTTTTATTTTCATATCAAAATTCCTACAATTTCCATAAATATCCAATTTCATCAGAACATTCAGAAACAACTTTGATAGCAATACTGTGATAGTATATTGTCCTTTAAGAGGGTTTGGTCTAAAGTCACACCTGTGTTACTCGCTGCTTCAATTCAACACCAGTTCCATGAGAGTGTACCTGTAACCTATCACACTGACAACATTTTCTCTGATGCCAAGAGTAATGACTCAATTTTACCTTGGTGGAGAGACAGCTTGCTGTCCACCAACTAATCAAGTATCAACTCCAGTTCTTCATCAAGCACAGCCTCCATCTACGATAAACCCTTGCCTTATACAAGCATACCAATCAGGCTCTTGTCTAAGCTGTTTTCTCCACATCACTGCCATATGTATCTACATGTATGTCTACAATAAAAGCATGCAAGTGCAACAATCATAACTAGTAATGCATGTAATCAATGTATCCTTTCACCAATTCATTTTCACTAGGGACCTCATATCTCCCTATTACTGCTTTTTCTACTATAATCCATATCTAAGTCATCAATTTCAGCTACATTACCTCAACATGGGGGATGCCCAAAATTACTGTGAAAACTTGGACATTACGACCTCATCAATATGCTATATAATAATTTGTTTACCTTATAAATCATCTCAAATTCATAATAGTTACTCTTCAATCATACCAACAGTTTGTAATGAGAGTACTATGATGAAAATACATCCTTACCTCACATTCTCACACTGTATAATCAAAACGCCACTTATGTCAAAATATCGCAAAATCTTTTCATTTCCATAACAACTTCCTTAACCCTTAAACTACTACTTAAATCATTTGCCAGTACAGTGCTTGCAAAATAAGTCACCTGAGAAAAGACTTTTACACCAGTGCTCTAAAGAGAGCACCAAGTTTAGCATTCATAAATACATCCATAAACTTCAACAATCCACCACAGCAAAACAAAGATAAATAAAAGATATATTTTCTAATTTTTCACATTTCTGCATACTTATCTTTAAGTTCATAAAAATAAAATATGATTTTTAAGAGTCCTTTCTCATGCTTTCTGTACATATGGTAGTAGCCAACTTTTCCAGTAGCTGCAGTTTAAGGGTTAAGGTGTTAATACATTCTTCAAAATCACTCTTTAAACTTCAAATCATCCTGTTAAATAATTCACATCTAAAACTCATTATCCCACAATTAAACATCTTATATCTAATCTTATTATCCCATAATCTAAACAAATACCATGTTCACTCTTAATTTCGTTTTACTAAATCCATAAATGCTACATACACACCCTTCCATTCAATAAAAAAATCCTTCAACAATATGTGCTATCATACATAGAGAGAAAAGAAATACCTTATTGACTTTTGAGAGAGGAAGAACAATGAAAGCTCCACCTCCACCTGACTCTACTATAATGGCGCAAAATTTTGGATTGACAGCACAAAAAGTGGCATCCCATGATGACTTGCTGACTCGTATATTGTCAAAGCACTGTTCCCGTTTTAAACATGTGCCATATACGTGACGAAATTTGCTTTGTCGGACCAGTCGGAATGACATCTGGAAAAGAAGAGAAAGATCATATATATGGGGAATCATAATTATCACTTTCCTCTACATATAAGGCACAGGAATATTTATACCTTTTACCTCTTTCCTGATACTTAATATAAGGTAACATATATGAGTAACTTTACTAATAAATCTTTATTATTTCTATACTTTAAAACAAAGAACAATAACCAGTGTTCAGTTCATAAAATATCTAGTTTCAATAAAAGTCTAAGCCATTAATCACTATTTTCATGTAATGAGAAACAAGATTCAACTATCAAATACCCTCAACATTACACTTGTAAGAGTGAATATTTTTCTTATTTATTAACACCACAGTTCTGTAAACTGTCTCAGAAACATTTCAGTAAATAATGGAAAACTGATGTTGAACAGATATCATAAATTTCAAAAAAGGTTTAAATTACATTAAGCATTAAAAAAATTGATTGAAAATCTAACTTTAAGAATACAAAATATGTTCTGTGAAGTATACAAGGAAATATGCTGTAGCGAAGAGATATAAAGAAATGAGAATAACTAGTGGTGCAATGATAGGTAACAGAAATAAACTTGCTAAAAAATATTGTGCAAATCACATCTTTACTATATGAGATTTATATCTGGAACAATGTTGGAAGAAACTAAAGTATATACAGCATTCACTAAACTTCAAAAGTTTCATTTATGGGGAATAATCAAAGAACATGACAGAAAAATGGGGGAGAAAAAATGCTTAAAGTAGTGAAGGATTTTCTGAACAGAACAGACTGCATATCAAAATAACAGTGGACACTGGTTCATCTTTTAAGAAAGAGGGCATGGATTCATTGTCATCCTACTTGTCTTTTGCCTACAATGATGAATTAGTAATATAATGAGGAAAGTTTGCTGGTTGAGTTTGGAAGACCTCGGACAAGGTGGTGGGAAGCCTGTCCTGTGGGTAGGTAACCTGGGAACAAGTGCATGGTGACTGGAACAACAACACATCTATAACATGTGGTGGAAATTTTGTTGTTATCTGAGAGAGAATCAAATTGTCATTGGCTTGGCGTCGTCTGAGGGACGCTGGCCATGATAGGATGTACAATACCCAGAATTATAAAGCAGGTTCTGGCCTGCTACACTGTCACAGATGGCCGCATTGAGGCCAAAGGGTCCCCTAGGGAGAAGAAATGTGCTAGGTGGGATATACCTGGTTCTGTGGAGTGGCACAGAATATTCCAAGCTGTAGCTAGACTGCACAGATACTGGTGCTAAGCTGGAGACTCGTGTGGTTACAAGAAAGGGTCAGTTCTATGAAGTATTCAGGAAGAGTTCCAGAAGTGAATTACACTAGGGTGGTGAAGCAGATTAATAAGTTGTGGAGTTACTGTTGGAGCAGGGCTTTGAGTGTGACAAAGTGGTGCTGGTGTTAAGGTTTACTAGATGGAGGTAATTACGGTAAAAGTATGTAAACTATTACATTGACTGGCATAGTAAGGTTTGGCCACATTGAACTGAGTGAGTTGTGACTTGAGTCAATAAAATTACCAGGCACTGTGTTAACAGTGATCATCCTGGATGTGAACAATATGTGAACTTTCGAAATCTCTTATCTAATGCTGTGAATAAGGTTTCATTTAGTTATGAAACGAAATTGACTTTTTTTTGTATCTGGTAGAGATTATTCTTGTAATATTTCTTTCGTGCTTTAGATTTTCTCTATTAGTGTGGTGAGGTGGGCCCTGTGTACTCTGCTACTGAAGTTATTTTAGTGTAAGGGCAGTTTCACCTCAACTCAGTAAGAAAATACAACTTGAAAGGATTAGTTATCTATAATATTATACATGCATAATACTTAAGCTGATGGTAGTAATAACAGAGGACTTGGCATAAAGTACAAAAACATCCAGGAAGGATATGTATAAAAAAGAACATTTCATGTGAATGAAAATCAGTGCACTGGGGCTTTGTTTGAGAAAGGGAAATCAGAGAAAACAAGTTGGTAAAAAGATAATGGACAGATAAAGATTTTAAACATTCAAATGAGAAACACTTTCACAACTAATGGAAACAGAAGCTGATATAGTGTGTTGCAAGGCAGGCAAACTGTGGGTGCTTTCATAAGAGTTATAACAGGAAATGGAAAATCAACTAATATGTAAGTTTTGGTGCAGTGCACACTACTAAATGGCACTGGTATATGAGTCGGAGAAAGCATAATAGTTACCTGTAAAAGATAAAGAACAAGGAAACGTGGTGAATTTACAAAGTGGACATAAAGAGTATATTTACTTAAAATAAAGAAATTTGAGGAGGAAAGGTATTACTATGTGAATGAGAGATAAAACAAAAGAAGTAACACCATAGTGGTATGAATACAACTAAGTGTATCTGTGGGGGGCAAAACAGATAAAGTGAACAATCAACTGTAACAAGAAAGATAAAAGCAGGGAAGGAGAGCATGAGAACTGTTTTGATGGCTAAATCTACAGAAAGGTATCACAATAATACAATAAGGAGGATACTTTGCATGAACCATACAAATGTACTGTACAGGAAGGCACAAAGTTAACAAATATAAATACAGTACTACAGTAAACAGCCAATCTGCACCCAATTTCAGCAAGACAAAATGCCTTCCAAAGACTCTCAAGAGAGTTTTCTTTAATTAAGAAAAATACAAGCAACAGCAGTACTGGTTATGTGACAATTCCTATATTGAGCCCATACTGATACTGTGTGCTCAAAGAAAAAGATTTCTCAGCTAAACAATCATTTCCCTATGAACTCCATGAGAAGAATCAGATATCCCTCAGAGATAAACAAAAATGACATATTCAGTGAAGTAGGTTGTAGTCAGTAGGCAGCCACTGACCAGGGAGGTATTTTACTAATACTACCCATCTGGGTATTGAGAGGGTTAGTGATGGCTGCTCAGTGAGCCAGCAATTCAGTGTCTGTCCACAAACATACAATCTCTACTTGTTATAAATAACAGTTGACATCACTTAATCAATGCAACTCATTCTTTGCAACTCTAGATTTTCCTGTGGTGAGTTCTCTGTGCTAGCCCTGCCTTTTGGCAAAGCAGTATGAGCAATAGATAGAAACAGTAGGTAGGTACACTGGACAGGAGCTTTAGGTCAGAAGGTAAGAGTATTTGTTAGGAGCAGTAATGGGAGCATTAGGTAGTAGTAATAGGTTGTAACATTAGGCATGAATATAAAGTAAACACATTTGGTAGGAGCCTCTAACAACACTGCACTCGAGTTGCTATCTGCCAGTGGCCTGTTAAGGATGAGGCACTAAAGGCTAAGAAGTGGAACTGGAGTGCATCAGATATGGAGACTATTTTGCTGTGGCCATCCCCTTGAAGGAGTTCCTAAAGGGAATAGGAGTCTGAGATATAGAGAGATAGACATACTCAGCAAAAATATGACTCCTTTCTCTAATGGGTTACATGCTTGAGCAAAACACCTCAACTAGAAAAAAAATACCTGCATAGGGATTTGCCAAGTGTGCATCAGTGATCTCAAACTGTATCCCTAATTGCTTGATCAATTTGCACTCATCAGTTAAACAAGTCAACCAATAATCTTTACTAAAAAATAGTTCTAAACTAATTCAGAATATATCAGGTCATTCTTGTAACATATTTGCTGTTAGCAAACTATATTCCAACAGAATCCTATACATCTACCCATTTAATAAACTTCTTGCAACATTTACAATATGAAATCCAATGAACAATTTTTTCCCAGCATTTCTGGCTTTAAAATCTAACAATATTCTGCCCCTGAAAATCCAGTGATGATCTCTAAACAAGCAGTTAATATCAAACCTATGCTATCATAAACAAATCTGCAACAGTGCAAATATTGAAACTACCCTTACCATTAATCATGACTAGTTCATAATCAATGTGAGTTTTGTCACCCAGGTTACATTCCTTAAACAATAAAAAAAAGTTTTGTCCATTGAAAATGAAAAGCATATGAAATATTTACTGACAAATTACATACAGTCTATTGAATACTGAAACATAATTCACTTTCAACAATACACTTTCCACTTACATTGATGCCCAGGTTACATTCCATGTTGACACCATGTAAAACTTTAATCAATTCCAGTACCGGTTTCAGCACCAGTTTACTACCAGTTCAAGAAAATATAGTTTGAATAAGTCCCACACCATCAGGCACAGAAAAATTCCTATCTACTTCTATTTGAGGCTGTATTCCAACATACCAAAACTCATTCAAAATACTAAAATAAACATATCCTGGATTTCATCTAAAAAAGTTTCCAGCTGAATAACGAACCAACTTTCTCTTAACTAAGTAAAATTTGTAATAGCCACCAGGTTTTGTAAACAATAAAAATTACATGTTTTCCAGAGGTATCAACCAAATGCACATCATCTTTCTTGCCATTATCCTTCTATTTATTCATTCAACAGACATTTCCTGCTATACCAAAGAACGACCCATGCAAAACGTACCTCATCCAAACATGACAACTACTACATATCTGTGGATATATCCAGGGAAAACCACACAAATAGAAAGATTGTAAGCTGATCACTGTAATTAACTAAACCCAGTTCTTTCGTGTTTTTTGTGTATCATTAGAAATTTTAAGGAAACTTATGCCTTTTCTAATTTAACAGAAGACAGAAGTTCCACTTCTGATACAATCTTACTCTGTATAAGTTGATGAGAAGAAGCTCCACCTTGGGACACTACCAGCTTATGGTCTCACTCCCTCCTAGTCTCATTATCAGCCACTGCCACACATTGCTTACAACTAGTTTTCCAAGGATATTTTTTCTTGTCCTTTTACCCATGTTCTCCTTAATTATTCTTTTTCTTTTCTATGGAATCAATGCAAAAATGAAAAGATTTATTTACAAATGTGTAATAAACTTGCAAAAGAACATAAAAAAAAATGAAAACTCTCTGTGTGGTAAGTACACTGAGGATACAGCTATCAAATGCCTTATCAGCCAAGCCCTCAGAATACATCATAGCTTACTGAGCACCACCTTCTCAACACAGAGACAGTTACTTATTCCAAATAGCTATTCTAAAAAGAAATTTAAATTACTAAGATGAGGTAACATCTCGACTAACTGCACCTTCAAAATCTACAATAATGAGTCATCTAAAACAAAAAATATATATATATAAAAAATGTTGCAAAGTTGTCAATTAGTTCAAGAATTTTTTCATTGCTTCATAAGTAATGAAATACTTTCACATTCTGAGCTAATTTAGTGACAATGCAAAACTTATCACTATAATAAAAAAAATACCAAGATTCATTTATACTTTGTCTTTGGTTTGGGAGAACTGGGGAAACATAAAAACTAAGATAAATCTGCTAATGTTTTGGGAGCAGTTGAATGAGTGTGTTAGTGGTTTTGATGCACGAGATCGGGTTATAGTGATGGGTGATTTGA
>JAUUDY010390546.1:0-11285 GCA_032361765.1 Panulirus inflatus
GAGAGAGAGAGAGAGAGAGAGAGAGAGAGAGAGAGAGAGAGAGAGAGAGAGAGAGAGATAGAGAGAGAGAGAGAGAGCGAGAGAGAGAGAGAGAGAGAGAGAGAGAGAGAGAGAGAGAGAGAGAGGAGTACCCATGACCGCACGAAATACATTAGGCAAAGACATAATTGAATATCTGGGATCAGAGGTAGTTCACAGACACACCACTCCGTGTTAATCTGTAACTGGGAGAGAACTTGGAAATTATAGGACAAATCACAGGCTCAGTTTCATCTACTTGAAAAATAGCTATATACTGATCAGGTTGAAAAATGAGCAGGCATGGTTGTTGTATTACTGTTTTTAAAGATGCCTTTTATCAATAACAATAAAGATCTATCAAAATGGCAGTCTCTCATTCAGATTCTTTACCAGTGCCTCAACTTTACTGTTAAGTTCGTGACCCAGTTCACCTGTCTTGCATTCCTTTCCCCTTACCTGGTAGTCGTAGTAAACATGATCCTTCCTCATGCCCCTGCATGCGTTGAAGACAGTGAATCTCTCGGGCTCAGAGCGCTCTAGGTCGCGGAAGGTCTTCGTGACATCTTCGCTGTCTGCTTCTCCATCGTCGTCATGTCGTCCAACAGCCTTTGTTACCACTGAACGACACACAGGTAACCTGCTGGCAATGAGGCAGATCAGAAAGAGCCGACAGGTAGGCAAGTGCTAGTGGATGATTATGAGTCTTGTAGTGGTAATAAAAGTTGCAGGAGAAGTGATTAGGGACTTACTAGTCTATAACGGGAACGTTAGGAGGGTAGGGGGATGAAAGTCACATAGATCTCTTCAACTGGGTAAGGTGGATCACAACGCAGGCAATCTGGGCATCAAAATCTGATAAAAATAACACTTGGAAATACACATCACAGAGATCTCGTATGACACAACATTACTGGCGTTGTTGCATGAGACCGGACCTACCTGTGTTGCATGTAGGGTGTGTAGCCCCACTCTGAGTCGTCGTCCTCATAGTAGTACCTAACGAAAGAATTGAGGGCAGAAAACATGGCGCTGGTGTCCAGAGAGAGCCCGACGTCCCCTTTCTTCACCGCCTCTACTGATGATGGGCCGCATCCACTGGACAGCCCTGCAGGAGGAAGACCGTCATTGTTTGTATTTACAAATCCAGGGTAACTGCAGTTATATTCCTGTGTTATTGTTATGTGTTATGTGTTATTATAGTGCAAGAATTGTTTCGTCAAACTGCAAAATTTGGAGGAAGTTCTTATCATTAGCATATGACATATGCAAATTGAAATGGTTTGTCTATGATAATTTTGGATCTCTCAACTCTCCAAACTAAAACTGAGGTCTATTTTTTTTTTTTTGAGCGACCGCACAGGCAAATTATTATTGGTTCCTTACAGTTCTGGTGTTTGCATAACCTCTTTAAGATCTAAATAATGTATGAAGAGGTTTTCCAAGATTTATAAGAAGTGATCATAGAAGGACTATCGCTCACTAGTTAATCATAATATTGATACTCTTTAGATGAGAACTATGCCAATAACCTGTAGGTCATAGTGAACTATAACGTGTCTGTGGCTCATGAATAACAAACTGCCAAATATCTAGGATAATACTGCCTTAAATCCAAACTAAAAAAAATCAAGGAAGAAAGTACTGCCTAGAAGAAGTGGGTACTCACTGTTGCGGTAGGCACGAGCTGGGTCAGTAGTTTGCCAGCCGGAGTAACCAGAAGGCAGGTCAGGTCGCGCCATCCACACGTCGCACCAAGTATGGAAGGCCCACACAGCATCAGGTTGGTCACGCCCGGGTCCCCGCTCGATCTGTATAAGCGAGAAATGCTATTAATGAAGGCAAAAGACTTGATATACAGACTGTCTATTTTGTACGGCTCTCCCCGCCATGCACCGTAGAATTTGTGCTATCCTCTTTTACGGAGTGTTTTTCAATCTCTTCCCTCATATCTATGGTTATGATTACAGACATCTTCCTATTCATCTATTGTTCTGCTACATGCCAACTAATCATCTATCATCTTTATAAGTCGACGAATAATCAGTCTTTAGAAGAAAGCCTCTGTGCATCCCAGGATTTCTTATTTGCTGACACAGGTGCAGTTTGTTACCTCTCCAAGTAATGTTCGCTTCAGTTTCCTCCTGGAAATGCACGAAGATATTACCCCTACTTAAAGGTGGTGTTAACCACTTAGCTACTTAGGGGTCTAGCTTACTTTACAATGATGATATTGTTTTGGCCCTTTTTCAGCAATAATATCATTGGTATTGACAATCTATCAACTGTTCAAAAGTGGTGTTTTCCTTTTCAGCTGTTCTAGGGCAGCTATATGCGCTCTTATCCCAATCATCTCTCTATGAAAACCATGGACCCATTCACGAGGATCAAGTGTTCCTTTTACATTAGGTACAAGAAATATCACTAACTACTTAATGGCTCCATACCCCGTGATTGGATCTTTACGTTTAATATCCTTTTTCAGTGCCTGTTCTAGGTCACGTTTCTTTCCCACTGGTTCTTCAAAGTTCCTGTAACTCCTGAATACCTATGTCAGGATATCTCCCCACTGCTTACTCCTAGGCATCACACCCTTCTACTTGCTTTCCTAAGTAATCAAAACCTTACCAGATCACCAAAGCGGTCCACATAGCGATCGACTGTGAGTGTCTCTTGTGTTTCGTGGGCAGAGGTGAGAGCGGTGGTTGGGCGAGCGGGCATACCAAGAGCACGGCACACTGGAGATAAAAGCGAGATTAATGACGAGCATGAGTGAGTGGCTGGCAACCTGCTAAGTTACTAAGCTAGACTAAACTCATTTTATTGACCTATTTGGAAAGTCGAACTAGGGCACTGAAACATTGTTTTGAATATCAAGTGCATGTGATCATTTGTAAGCTTTAACTCCAAAATCAGTCTTTAAATCAAATTGCTTGTTTTTATTCACTAGTTAATAAAGCATCTGTATTAGAAACAAGTATGAAATATCATCGTCAGAGGATATATTAGGATTTCTTTCCCTTTCATCTGACTGTAATTTCCTATTCTAAATGCATTTTTCCCTTGGCATATATCCAGAAACTTCCCCTCTCACCTTTGTCCCTATTCTTATCTAAGTCATGACATTGCGACTGGATCTGCAGTGACCCTAGGTCTTCCCCAGTTACACCCTAACCCCAGACCACCTTCCTTTCAAACTTCACTTCTCCATCTCTGTATGACTCACTTGAGGTCATAAGTGCGGCCATGACCCAGCAGTGGCCATACTTAACAGGCGACACGCCCTGCCAGAGGAATTCTTGGATGATATTCACTGATCCCGTCCACAGGTGAGGATTCTGCCCTCCTTGGTACTCGTCCTCATAATGTGGCAGTAAGATTCCATCGTCGCCTCGCTCGGATGCCTGAATCTGGTGTGTGGAAGACCAAGGGATTAAAGGTCGTGTTATTGCTGCTTTGGTAGACATACATCAGTGGTTCTTCCTCGCTTTGGCTATACTATGAGCTGCAATGAAAGAGTTTCCTGCACTTGAGAAAGATAGTTGGGGAGAACCCTGATCTCTACTTTTACTTCTTTTTTTTTATTCAATGAGAATGTTAAACTATTAGTGCTTGAGAACAGAATTCATTTTTAGCTTACAATAGAACGGAGATATGGTCGCCAAAATTGTTCTCTTTTAAGAACATGGAACATAACATTTCCCATGTTGACTAACCATGGAGCTGATTGCCCTTGCCACCTTGACGGGGTTGCCCCTCTCAGTGTGAGGGAGGCGAGACATCTCTAGTAAGAGGCAGGCGACAGGCAGGACGCAGTCGTCAAATTGGCCGTAAACCCATGGGCGGCCGTGGCTGTAACGTGAACCGCCCGTGTACACCTTTCCGCTCTCGGTGGTCACGTACTCAGCTCGCTGAGCCTCGTTCTCCATGTACACCGCGTCCTCTGGAAGCCAAGAGTTGTGACGTGAGCTTAGTGGGTGAGGACGAGAGTCGGACTTGGTGTTACTAGGTGAGGACCGGGTCAGTGAATAAGGGGGAGCGTTGGAGTTTAGGGTGTAGGAAAAGGTTAGGAATGGTTTGTGAGGGAGATTTGGGGTTAATGAGTAAAAGAAAGAAAAAGGGTTAGTAAGCAGAGCAGTTGGAATTGGTAAGTACAGACAATAATTCGAGTTAGTAATACTAAACTGGAGCTGTGGGGTGGGGGTTGGGGGGGATGTCTAGCGAACAAGAAGAATTTGGGATCATGAAACAGGGGAGGTTTGGCGTTGGTGGGTGAGGTGAAGGGATGTGGTTAAGGAATGAAGAAGAGGGAAGAACAGAAAGAAAAGAAATGACTGAGGGGATGAGGAAGTATATTACCTTATGTCAAGCAAGAGTAATTACGTGTATGGCTTTAGATATCCTTCAGAACCACTGCAACATAATTTTTCAAGCATACAAAACTATATCAAGATACATGACTGATTAGCACTACAATCCTGACGTGGTTAATCAATACTATATTCCTGATTTGGTTGACTAATACTACATTACTGACGGTTTATTGGTACTACATTCCAGATTTGGTTGATTAATACGATATTAATGATTTGGTTGATTAATACTACATTCCTGACGCATTTGATTAATGCCATTCTCCTCCTTTGGTCGATTAATACTCTATCCCTGACATGGTAGATTAATACTATATTCCTGATCTGGTTGATTAATGCTACTTTCCTGAAGTGTTTGATTACTACTACATTCCTGTCATGGTTGCATAGCAGTACATTCTGAACATGGTTGGTTAGCGCTACATTCTGAACATGGTTGATTAGCTATACATTCTGAACATGGTTGATAAGCACTACATTCTGAGCATGGTTGATTAGCGCTACATTCTCAATATAATTGCTTAGCACTACATTTTGAACATGGTTAATTAGCGCTACATTCTGAACCTGGCTGATTAGTTCCTCATTCCCAGCATGGCTGACTAACTCTACATTCCTAACATGGCTGACTAGCATTACATTCCTAGCATGGTTGCTTAGTGTCACATTCTTAACATGGCTAATGAGAACTACATTGCTGATGTGGTAGATTAGCACTATATTGCTGAAATATGAATGTTGATTCCGACCTCTAGAGAAGGGGTTGAAGATAACAAAGATATCCTCAGGGGAGCGGTACTGGGTCCTGTTCTTCGGGAAGTTCTTGGTGGCCGTCTCCACCACACACCGCCACACTCCCACGGGGCACGTCGCCGGGATGTGCACCTGCAGGAATGACACGGGGTCACGTCAGGGCAAGAGAAGTGGCCTGATAGAATAAGGGCAATTCAGGGCTCGTCAGGGCTGGTGAGCGTCCGTGTCGTTGCCAACTTTCATTAGTGCTTCAGTAACCATGATCTTCTTAATGTTTTTGTTTGTGTTCGTATCATTATATTTAGATTCTGCGAATCGATTCCTTTAAAATAGATTGTCTTTGTCGCTGTTATTTGTTAACAAACTCTGATTTCTATCTTTTTAAGGATTTACCCTACAGATTTGTTCCTTTTGGTCGTACTTCTGTATTTCTGCAGTATTCTTATCATTTATATGCTGAAGAGCAATGATTATAGGAATATGGATGTGGTTTTATCTGTATTAAGGCTGTATACCACAATGATACCCCTAGCATCCATTAAAAACAAATAAAACTTAAAGCTAAATACTCATCTCTGATTTTGGATGATAGATGCAACATTATATTTGGAGAGGTGGAGGGAGGGGAGGGGGTGGAGGTGAGAGAGAACAACCCTGAAGCTGATTGCTTCACCTCTTCTCACCAAAATAACTAACTAGCAGAGATCCTACTGAGTACGCAAGATTCATCAAATATATCAGGCAGTTATTATTGAGTGTATGGGAGAGCAAAGTTACCGCATTCCCTTGAGATTTTAAGAAGTTTAAAGTATTTCCCGGCGTTAGCGCTGATTAAGTTTACTGCACTTCCCGCCGTTGGCGCTGATTGTAAGTTTACTGCACTTCCCGCCATTGGCGCTGATTGTAAGTTTACTGCATTTCCCGGCGTTGGCGCTGATTGTAAGTTTACTGCATTTCCCGGCGTTGGCGCTGATTGTAAAAAGTGTACCACATTCCCTGGTGTGGGCATTGACTGTAAGAAGCTTGGACTCTGATTCCAGCAGCTACATGCTTATCATGATACTCCTTACGTTAGGCTGCCGGTTTCTCTCTAGTACTTTACGTTTTTCATCACTTCCCTGTAGCTAACTACTGAGATTATAGTTTTCATGCATCACCTACGGCTAACCACAGGAACATTAGCTTACTTCAACCACTGTGATACATTTACCTAGACAACCATATCTTTATATGGAACAACTTATGTGAGCAAGAATTAGAAGAGGACAGGGACCGTTGACCCAACACATCCTCATCCGTACACTGCAGTTAAAAAGAGAGACCTTCTAGATCAATTATACGCAAAAAGGAAAAAGACACAGATTTCCCTTGCTGTCAGCACGGTACTTACAGACACTTACGGGAATCACCAATCATACGGGCGGATTTGTCTATGTAATTGTACACATAGGTGCACGTGATATGTCAGCGTGCCATAAAATCTTCAAACGCATATCTCTAATAATCAGAGGAACAAAATGAGATAGGGCGAAATGTTTATGATTAATACGGGTAGAGACAGGAACCCACCTAATGTTCACCAACGCAGACTCCAGGTTGACATGAATGGTTTGCAACCGATGACCTGGTAACTGCATGTTTAGCTTCGACTAAAGAGGCATATCCTCCCTGCTCCCCTTAACCAATCCCAAATGCAAATCATGGCTCCTTTTGACATCTCTAGTAACTCCATTATTTTCATTCTCCCTACACCTTTATCATTGTTGTCTCTTGCCTAAACTTTAAAAATGATGGATAACCACCCTTTTCTTACTCCTTTGTGCCTTCGACCAAAGACCAAAGTGTCCCTCGCTAGAAGAATTCTTTTCCTTTTATCAGTTCGTCAGGACTATAATTTCCTAACCATAGCCAAATCTCTTTCAATCTTCAGCCTCGCCTCTTAAACGCCCTAGTACTTATGATCATATTTTAGTCTAGTTATCTACGAGTTTATCCTCACTGGCCTCTAACACTTTCTTTCTACACCATAGTTTCCAACAACTGCCATAACGCAGTTCTCCCTCCAGCACCTGTCATAACTAAGGGTATCCTCCCTCCCACCCCTTGTTCTCCCTCAAACACTTACCATAACTGAGGGCATCCTCCCTCCCACCCCTAGTTCTCCCTCCAGCACCTGCCATAACTCAGGGTATCCTCCCTCCTACCCCTTGTTCTCCCCCCAGCACCTACCATACTCAGGGCATCCTCCCTCCTACCCCTTCTTCCTCCAGCACCTGCCATAACCCACTATGTTCCTGCGTCCCTTGCATTTGCTCCTAGCCTCCCCGAAGCACCTGCAGCGTAAGGGTGTTGGCCTCCTGCGCCTGGATGCGGACGTCCCACTTCTGTGGGGCGCGAGTGAATTCCTTTTGGATGGTGACGGGCAGCACTACTCGCGTCCTCTTAGGCACTGACGGATTGGGCCCGAAGTAGAAGTTCAGGTAGAGTTGGTCCCGTGTGCAGTCAAACTCCCTCTCCCGCGTCACCTGACGGTAAAAGAGCAGAGTCAGCGAAAGGTAAAATATCAAGACAGAATCAGGGATGTGAAATGAACAGAGAAGAGTCAGGGGAAAGAAAAGAAAAAAGGAAAGTAAAGGGAAAGCAAAGAATTGAGAAGAGTCGAGGGAAAGAAGAGAAGGTGGAGTAAGAGGAAAGAAAAGAACGGGGAAGAGTCGAGGGAAAGAAAAGAACGGGGAAGAGTCGAGGGAAAGAAAAGAACAAGATAAAGAAAGGGATAAAGAAAAGAGTAAGGAGAAAGAAAAGATCAAAGTAAAGCAAGGGGAAAGAAAGGAACAAGGTAAACTAAGGGGAAAGAAAAGAATAAGGTAGAATCAGAGAGGCAATCAGAGTAACACATACATGCAAGCACAGAAAAATACGTATAAGAGCTGAGTAACAGGTATAAAGGCAGAATAAAACGTATAAGAACAGAGTAATAGGTATAAGGATAGAGAAGGACATACACATTATGAGAGAATAACACGTATAAAAGCAGAGGTACAAGTGTAAGGATAGTGTAACACATGTAAGGACAGAGTAAAATACATCAGGACAGACCAACGCTTACAAGAAAAGAGTAACGGATGTAAGGTATCGTAATGCGTATAAGGATAGAGTAAAACATATTAGAACAAAATAACACGTATAAGAACAGTGACACACATGAAAACAGTAGCAGATATAAAGACAATGTAACACGTATAAGGACAGTAGAACATGTATAAGGAAAGAAGGGAATAAGACTGACTAGCAGCAAAGACAAGACGTGGCTTGGCAGAAAAGATTGAAAGTTAAGGAAGGTAAGAACACAGAAGAAGAAATAATTCAGTCATAGCAAAAGAATATCATTAACGTCCTAGAGTATGGTAATGAAGAAAAATTATAAAAGAATGATACTCAAGGGTGGTATTAACGGCGGACGGTAAGAATATAAAGAAAAATATATGAAACTAAGTAAAAGTGAGTAAAAGATGTCAGAGTAAAGACATGACAAGTATTCTCTGTTTCAAACTAAGAGGTGCAAAAAAGAATAGCTCAGATGAACAAACGAATGACTATATTCGGTTACACGGTTCAAGGAGTCTTGCCATCTTTAACAACCCTATCCTTCCTCAATAATCATTTGTTATTTCAGTTAAACCCTATCATGGTATTCACATTAATCATGAGAGCGATATAGCCTTTTGATGCTTAGTATCCAGAAGAATGTCTGCTATTCTGATAACCCTTATCAGTTCCATTAATCATAACAAATAGTGTCAAGCAGCGCCAGTAGTCCTAAAACTCAGCCCCTACGATTATCATCAACACTAAAATTCTGCCCCTAATAGTCCCAGCTCCTAACCCTTCCAAGGGCCATGAGCCTCAGTCTCCAGCAGTCCGATAGACTTTGAACCAAACGTAATGCGTCCTAGCAGCACTGAGTCTGAGCCCCTAGCAGTACCAGTTCCAGAAACCATGAGTTTCAGCGTCTTATAAAAACCTTAGTACCCACCAGCGACAGGTGGAAGGAGTGGCCCCTGCGGAAGACTGGTGTGGGTCTGTCGTGGTCATGCACAAGGTCATACTGGAAAGTGCGGTGGTCCTTGGCGTTCTCTGCAGGCCGAAAGTCAACGTACTCTACACGGAGGATATCAGCAGGCACGCCAGACTGGTGAGCTGTGGAAGAATATGGGCCAGCAGTTGAGCACAGTCATCAAGTAGGAGGAGACTGTCATAAAGTAGATGTTCTAATCTATTAAATTAAGAAGACGCGTTCTAAGAAGTATGGCCACTCATTCAGTAGGAGCAAACCCTCATTTACGTGGTGGGATTCCTCTCTCATTCAGTAGGAGCAAACTCTCATTTACGTGGTGGGATTCCTCTCTCATTCAGTAGGAGCAACCCTCATTTACCAGGTGGGATTCCTCTCTCATTCAGTAAGAGCAAACCCTCATTTACGTGGTGGGATTCTTTTCTCATTCAGTAGGATCAAACCCTCATTTCGTGGTGATATTCCTCTTTCACTCAGTAGGAGCAAACTTTGATTTACCAGGTTGGATTCCTCTTTCATTCAGTAGATGAGAATACTCATCAAGAGGGTGGGTATTGATTTACTAACACATCAAACTAGGATATTGTTACAACGAGCGCTGGGTAGTGCTAGAACAACGGATGGTACTAGATCTATGGATTGTACGGAAGCAATGTGTGGTACTAGAAAAATTGCTGGTACTAGATCTATGGATAGTACTAAAACAGTGGGTAGTACTAGATCAGTGGGTGATATTAGAGCAGCGTGTGGCTCTAGATCAATGGGTAGTAGAAGGGCAATGGATAGTACTAGAGCAGTTGTTAGTACTAGATCAGTGGGTGTTACTAGAACAGTGGTTGATCAGTGGGTGTTACTAGAACAGCGGTTGATCAGTGGGTTGAACTAGAACAGCGGTTGATCAGGGGGTGGTAATATAACAGCGGTTGATCAATGGGTGATACTAGAACAGTGGTTGATCAGTGGGTGATACTAGAACAGTGGTTGATCAGTGGGTGATACTAGAACAGTGGTTGATCAGTGGGTGGTACTATAAGAGCGGTTGATCAGTGGGTGATACTAGAACAGTGGTTGATCAGTGGGTGATACTAGAACAGTGGTTGATCAGTGGGTGATACTAGAACAGCGGTTGATCAGTGGGTGGTGATATAACAGCGGTTGATCAATGGGTGATACTAGAACAGTGGTTGATCAGTGGGTGATACTAGAACAGTGGTTGATAAGTGGATGATACTAGAATAGTGGTTGATCAGTGGGTGGTACTAAAACAGCGGTTGATCAGTGGGTGATACTAGAACAGTGATTGATCAGTGGGTGGTACTAGAACAGCGGTTGGTACTAGATCGATGGGTGGTATTTGAATGATAGGTAGCACTAGATCAGTGGGAAGTACAAGAGCAGTGTACAGCACGAAATCCATGGCAGCAGATCATAAGGTGGTACTAAAGCACTGGGTGACACTAGAACAATGGGTGGCACTAGATCAATGGGAGATACAAGAACAATAGGATGTACACTTTACACTGTTAGTTTTTAAATGTCTATTAAAAGGCATGCAGATATCAACATAAGGGCTGATGATTGCTATCAGCACTTTAATAATCACAGAAAAAGTCATGGCTTAATGCCAATGTGTCGAATAGTTCTTACGCTTTTCCAAGAGTTTATTACAATATTCTCAGTTCTGTAATAAAGTAAGTTTTATGAATGTCTAAACAACATTAATTTATTTCTACACTCTTAGACAATCATCAAATAGTTGTATGAATGGGGGATACAACTTTGAATTGCCCGCCAAGCAGCTCCACCATGACGTAGAGGTCGTATTTGGAACCTCCAGGTGATGTACAAAATATGAATGTGCTGCCGAGGTGAAACTATAGAATCATAAAACTAACGAATTTTACAACATAATGTTACCAGTTAAATGTCGAATCTAACTACCATCCTTGAATTGGATCATATTTTAGATACGTCCAATCAGTTGACTCACTAGTGATTCATAAGGGCTGTGTCAGTTAAGACACGAAACATGAGGTAACTGGTTTATCGCTGGCTGGTTGGTAGTTAAT
>JAUUDY010390657.1:0-11285 GCA_032361765.1 Panulirus inflatus
TCTGATGTGTGTGTGTGTGTGTGTGTGTGTGTGTGTGTGTGTGTGTGTGTGTGTGTGTGTGTGTACACATGATCATGTATAGAGGACTGTTAGTAATCTCTAGTGTTGGATACACTTGCTCTGATGGTCGGCAGTACACGACCAGACCCAGCCGCTCATCGGAGGCGGGGGTCGCCAACTCTCAGGTCACGCACATGCGCGGATATTGTGTTTATTATGCATGTGCTGTATACGACATACCCATACACCACTATACGACCCCTTACAGTATACTGTGATGTATGGGGAGTATACGACATACCCATACATCAACATACGTCCCCCTACACTATACTATGATGTATGGGGAGTATACGACATACCCATACACCGCTATACGACCCTTACAGTATACTATGATGTATGGGGAGTATACGACATACCCATACACCACTATACGACCCCTATACGACCTACCCATACACCAGTATACGACCCCCTACAGTATACTATGATGTATGGGGAAGTATACAACCTATCCATACACCACCCTACGACCCCCCCCCCCTGTACAGTATACACCCCCAACCCCCCCCTGCACATGAACTTTATTACCGACGTGTCTCCCGTTTTCTTCTCTGCCTGGCAGGATGAGTTCCACCCGTTTATCGAGGCGTTGTTGCCGCACGTGAAGGCGTTCGCGTACACGTGGTTCAACCTGCAGGCCGCCAAGCGTAAGTACTTCAAGAAACACGAGAAGAGAATGTCGCTGGAGGAGGAACGCAGGTGTAAGGACGAACTCCAGGTGAGTGGTGCTCAACCCGCCACACATCTTCTATCTCACACTTCCCGTTTTCTTTCCAGACGAAAAGAGGAACCCGCAGCAGCAACAAACGACTAAAATTTCTCTCCTTCACTTCCCACTGTTCTCTACGGCCTTTCCCCTCCACTCACGGGTCAGCGTGGGGCCCCGCCTCTTCCTCACTAACCAATAAAAATGACTCCCGCCTTTTTCTCCCGCCCGAGATAACTTCCCCGCCACATCTCCTTTGGCTAACCGGATGTCCCGCCTCCCCGACAGGGACCATCACTCACGACCGCCCCAAGTGGCTAGCCCCTCACGCCCATGGGGATCCCTGGCCGACGAGTGCTGCTAATAGACAGGGCTTTCAAAGCCTAGTGAGGTTTTAGAAGGATCGGTCTTTCAATCGTTCGAAAAGTTCAAAGGCACTGACTTTTCCGAGCATCCAAGTCTTCCGGCACATTGAGGTTTCGAGTCTAACACAAGTTCCTAGAGGGTTAGACTTTCCATTGTACCAGGGCTTTGTGTACATTAAGCTTTCATACAAAGCCCTGACACATATCAAGCTTCCAGACTAAGCTTTCCCAGGAGGAAAGCTTTGGGCTTCCATGCAGACCCACATTTACCTGTTCATCAGGACTCCATCAGTAATTAAGTCTCTTGAAGGAGTGGACTTCGCCGCGTGGATGGCCTCCCCAGGTGCACTAACTGGGGGGAATAACCAGGCGAGTGGCCTCCCCAGGTACACTGACCTGGGGGATAACCACGGGACTGGCCTCCCCTGATGTTTTACCTAAGGGGATCACCAAATGACTGGCCTCTCTAAGGTGTGCTGGGGAGAAATCTGAACATCACGCCCAACAACGCCTCCTAGCGCGCTCCTGAGCCCAGCCCGGCGCTGCTACCCAGTCCCCTGAAACTGTACTAGCAATTAAGGGGTACTGGAGCATGGCGAGACGTGGCATCCAGCGGGGAACCAACAGCCACCGCCTGGTGCCGCCCCCTCACCGGGATGATGCCGCCCCTCTCTGGGGCTTTAGCCACCCCTCTCTGGGGTCGGAGCCATCCCCACCCTTCCCCATGGGATGCTGCCATCCCTAGTGCCCTCCCTCGCTGGGATGCTGCCACTTGGATGATATCTTAATGAGGAGGGCAAGCACAGATAACGATAAAGCCAGCAAAGGACAACAAAGATGATCAGGGGATAACGAGGAGAGCAGCAAGGACAACAACGGGACCAGGAAGAGATAAGAGGGAGGTTACCAGAGATAGCAACGAGGCCGACGTAACGAGAAATGCTACCAGAGATGACAGCGAGGCCGAGATAACTACGAGGCTACCATAGATAACAACGAGGCTAACAGAGATAACAACTCTGACTTCACAACTTCACGTGTACAACATGTAAAAGCTGGTTTCTAGAATTCACATCATTTTCTCGATCGTTCAACGTACAATGTGAGGTTAAGAAGTAGTAACACGTCAACCTCAGATGATGAGGTGTCCCTGTCCTTTGCTATCACGCGGGGTTGGAGGTTAGAGTCCGTCAACCTGTTATGGTGGGGGTTAGGGTCCACAAGCCTCTTGAGGTTGGGGGTTAAGGTCCACCAACCTCTTGGGGTTAGGGTCCACCAGCCTGCTGGGGGTGGGGTTAGTACGGAGACAAGAGGAAAAAAGATATCAGTTGAAGTATTTCGAGCATGTGTCATGTAATGATTTAGAAAGCAGAGGATGTCTTCTACGTATAAAGCTTGAAGGAGAAACAGGTTGCAGATCCAGGGGTGGGGAAGTTGCCTGTGATGGAATGAAGATGCAGGAGAGAGAATGGGAAAACGAAGTGAAAGAATGGTGAAAGGACACTTGAAGTCTGTATGTATCAGCAGACATGTGTGATTTAAACACACACACTTTAAGCATAATGATCACAAAATACACCTGGAATAGACACACGGAAGAAAAGGTAGACAACAATAGGCCTGATTTGTTTCTAGTTGACGAAGGAATATGATCGGCTGTGTGTGTGTGTGATGTGTGGACTAGGAGAAAGCTGAGGAAGGGAGGGAGGGAGAGTCTGCCACATTACACAGTAGCAATATGTAGGTCAGCCTTTTTGCTGTTGATAATGTGGGAGGGACTGGAAATGTGAACTAGTTCAGAAGATGAGGGTGTAGGAAAGATGGCCTCTTTTGACTTGACACTTAAAATGCTTCAAGCTACTACGTTCGAGGCCAGTCAAAGAAGAGTAACAGATACACTTCTTATACAAATACTCAGAACGACTGTAATCCATAGATTGATATCATACAGCGTATATAAGAGCCACAGTATCAATACACACACACAGGAGTCATTATAACAGCAAACATCACAAAAATCAAATCTAATCCTCAAAGAAAAAAGAAGTTCACGAAAATAAAACCTCCTCAAAATAACCTTCAAACAAATGCTTTCCCAAAATAAAATCTCTACAAATGACAACACCACCACAAACAACAGGACCTCGCCTAATATAAATTTCCATAAAAAAAAAGAGAGGGGAAAGTCCCGCCAACACCACCACGTCAAATTAAACTCTTCCCCCCTGAGTAAAAAAAACCCCCTCATCCCGTGGCCGACGGAGTGAACTGTGTGCCTGGCCCGTCGTGGTCAACCACACAGTCCGGCCAGCGTTTCAGAGATGACGTCCACGCCCTCAGGACTTCCAGATGGGCGCAGAAGTGCGCATGATCGCGGCGCGGACGGACTGACGCCTGGAGCATGAACAAGACCGAGAAAGTCAATAATATTGATGAAATATGGGGAACGAAGGATGAAATTGTGGACGGTACACACAAGTTTCAAAAACACAGTTGTATGATAGTAGAGAAAGCTTAAAAGACAGACTGGGGCCTCACGAGTGTAAAACTCTCCACCTTCGGCACAATTGCAAATAGGTAATCACACACACACACACACACACACTGTACGCCCAGTATAACCAAACTGGAGACTCACCCTCGTCTTCCCGTAGCCCCTGATCCTACCCTGAGGCTGGACAGAACACCAGATGATCATGACCACCATCACATCTCTGAGGAACTCATATGTCAAAGACCCCAGGAGTAATGTTGCCTGGCGACCTTACCCACCCTCAGTGTACACACGACGACAGTGTCTCTTCAGAGAGGATGGTAGGGCGGACTGAACCACCAGACCCTCAGAACATACGAGATGCAACAACCAGTGACGAGGCTTTTGTCAAGCCACAAACCAAGAGTACAGCGAACATGACCATTCAAAGTGAGCAAAATTATTAAGGAACTGTGCAAAACGCCTCTCGCAACCTTGCAAGGGCATTCTTGAAAATCTTATACCATGGGAACAACGAAAGACTCAAAGGCTGTCTTATTTACAGTTATAACATGATTTACAGTTGGATAACCCTGGAAGGCATGGTTGGTCTTCCTCCCTAACGACAGGTATGGAAGACTGTGGTTACTAACTCAGGTATCGAATAGTGACTGAGTGACTGTTCCATACAAACGTAAACATCAGTGGTCCAGGATTCAATGTAATGACCACAATCGAAACACTGTGATCTGTTCAGTGGGGAAATTTAATAGGGGTGTGGACAAGTGGGCTACGCTAGCCACAATGTGGTGGTTATGTAGGCCTATTACCCACAGCCTCCAGCAGTTTACGGAGCACCGGAAAAATACGACAACTTGGCTCCAGATCGAAGAAGGTGTGGATGGCTGCAGAGCCTCCCTATCTACTGGACCTTGTAAGGCAGGTAAGATACGGTCTCAGACTGAGCTTAAGGGGTTGCGGACCTCCGTGAGGTATATGTTATGCGAAGTACAACCAGGAATTATATCCTGATTCCCATAACTTGCAGTCCTTTATCCCTGAAGTATACCCTCCCCTATGATCAACCACTTCGACTTCAACCGCCCTCAGTAGAAAAGCTACTACGCTAGGTTCTCACCTCACGCCTCAAATTCAATCTCAGATTTCCTTTGTAGTCTGACCCAGCAATATTTTCCCAAGAAATCTCTCCAATACTTAACCCTTGCCTCCCGTATAGTCAATCCTCCCTCCACTTAAATGAGTTGGTGAAGTATCCCACCGGAGCGATCTTCCACCACAGCAGCGACTAAGGAACTGATGTCAAATTACACTGTTTCAGTTCCCACAACCACTGGGGCCAAGCTCGTCATGCCTAGTATTGAGAGCCCCCACCATCAGTGGAGGCCTAAGAAATGACGATCAGGTAAATTTTTCTAAGCAAACTCTGACTTAAATGCACACAGTAACTAGTTTTATAAAGCCCTCAGTAACTCTTGTCCTGACTCCTATACACTATAATTCCCTCAGATTTCGCTGGGAGCTCCAGTACTTCTACTGGTATACTTCCTTTAAGAGAAATATGCCTGTTGGCTGCATCTGCCTTAAAAATAAAGACAATACTTTATCATCCCGACCCCCTGTTACCTGCACTGCCGCTAGGCCAATATCATCATCCAAAACATGACAATGCAAATCAGTCATCCTGTTACGAAGACTAACAACATTCCAGGGTACATAATTCTAAGGCTTCGTCTCCAGTGGTATACATTTTCTGTCCATGATCACCTTCAATGAGGTCATTCAACGTCACAATTAATGGAGTGACTTCATAGGTTTCACCTTTGTCGCAACCAGGACCTCTTAAAGAGTATCCTTCGACTGTCGCAACCAGGACCTCTTAAAGTGTATCCTTCGACTGTCGCAACCAGGACCTCTTAAAGTGTATCCTTCGACTGTCGCGGACCTCTGAAAGTGTATAATTCAACTCCCTGCGGCCCCCCTTTTTTTTCCATCATTTCTCTAGTATTTTCCATTCGTTCCCCAAGCTTTCCGTTTTCCTCCTCCGTCTCAGCCACGTGACTTATCTCAGTAACCTCAGACACATCCTGTGGCCGCTGTGGTAACTTGTTCACTCCTGATGGAGTACTTAGACAACAGGCTGTTATGCTGGTACCGTCGCACCTTTTGTCTTATTCCCGGACTCGGTGTGGGAGATTAAGCGGTAGGTTCCGGTGCGGGTGTTGGCTCACGGCGTCTCCGCAGCTTAAGGAACCAAGAATCAGGTTCCGACACAGGTTCTGACACAAGTTTCGATACAGACTTCGACACAGGTTAGCCGCTACAGGTGGTTCGCCATGCCTACTTAGCGAAGGAAACCAAGCATTTTGCACACGCGGTTCCGCATCAACGACCTCTGTAAGCTTTTCATCATCTTCCCCTTTAGCTTAGGAAGCATTTTAGGTCTTTTATCACACTTTGACCCTGAACTATGAGCCTGACAATCATAACGCATTTATTTTCTTAGTACACTCCGTAATATGATGTTTATTACCACAGTACTCACACATAATGTCACACTGACATGGCCAAGCCTTATGCCCATGACGACAGCGAATGAAGCAGAGAGACAGAAAGTTCTGAAAACTTTCGTACCTTCCTCCAGCCATTTCCAGGTCTGGGATCACTCCTTCCAGGAAAAGTCAGAGCCTTGTCTACTGTTAAGAAAGGTCGCCTCACTCCCTCCAGTGTGGTTGAAGTTCTTGGTGCTTCACTGCCAGTTGTGAAGCCTCAAACCCACTTCTGGGCCTGTGTCAGCCAAAGTTTCCATTCTGGAGTGACATTAGCTGCCTCTTTCCTGTCTCTTTCCCGTGAGCTTCCCCTCAATCGCCTTCGCTGGACTGCACCAATTCCCGGCCGCTGAGAAGGTTCTGAATACCGTCGGACCCCAACCAAGCGTTCCGTCTCGTCAGGAGGTCGAACCAGGCTCGACCAAAGTTCCACGTTCGAATCACACATTCGAGCGCAGGTGTAGGCACATCCACACACACACCTAGCTGTGGCTGAGGTGGGACTACAGTGCAATTAAGGTTGGAGACTATGACTCTCATCTGTCCCTTTACTCAGTTATTTCTAAATAACTGTGAACTTTTCCCTGGACCACAAAATAATGAATACCTTACCCCACCTTAAAAATACCACACGATGGCTTATATATACGTAGATGACGTGCTGGTAATAAATTGCATTCATAAGGCCCTGTGATGCTAGATTTTAACTGTCTTGTGAGCCCATCACTCTGAGGGGCTCCCAAGATTAGGCAACTTGCCATAATGAACGTACCCGTTTGCTGGTGTTGGTGCTGTACCACGGCTGCTCTTACGTATCCTTCCACATGACCCTCAGACACTTTCCTTTCTCACAGTGAGCCAATTTTCAAGCGTTTCCAAGACACGGACCTGAAATTGGGATTCGTGAAGCACTGAATATCCCCTCGTGCCTCTCCTCCTCACGGCCAGGTCTGTGTGGCCACGTCCGACACAGCTGTTATCCACTCCACCTCCAGGGTCCAGCCGAACACACATGTGACCCCCCTCCCGCTTTCACATCACGTTGGGTTAACCACTTGCGAATTAAGGGAGTCCTCACGGCGTCCAGGGGCTCCTTAAGGCTCTATTATGGATAGGACAGGAGCCGTAAGAGCCTCCACCAACCTTATCACTCCTGCAATCACTGCGTCGCTTACCCTAAATAGTTCTCTCCTGACTATGACCTAATCTCGAGAGGAGGAGGGCCATACTGATCCACCAATAAATTATCTGTCTTCATTAAAGCCCCAGCTCGTCCGTGTCTCTGTACTCTGATGCATTATGACGCACTTCCAGTGTCCGACATTGAGTCATAAAGTTATATCATGTGGCTGGAACATCTCTAAGTGTATCGTACGGAGAGTTATCATACCTCCGGAAGTTCGCCAGCCCAAACAACTTTTCTTTCTCCTTCGTCCAATCCCGTGCGGAGGCACCTCGCTGGCTGGCGCATGAGCAATCCCCTTGCAAAAACTCACACGCCATTGATCTTATTCTTATAAGACCTTCCATCAAATACTTTAAGAAGAAAAGCTTTATTCTGATAATCCTAGATGAGTAAGGGGTCATCTCTATTTCATATCAAGACGTGATAACGTGATCATCGCGCGGAGCCGAAGCTATCGTACAAGCGGAGAAACATGGCTGGCAGCATTGTAAACACTGAGAGAAAGTGCTAATATTTCCCGAGCAAAGACATAAACTACGTTATCCTCAGCCCTCGCTGAGTAATTCATAAGCACGACGCTTCGAGATGAGCAGCTCCTGGTAACAAGCTCGTGCTTGGGCGACGCGTAACACGCTAGCAAACCCGGGTAACGAGCTCAACCCAGAGCCAGCGTAACCTGATCTTAAACCAGATGATAAAACCAGAATTCCACAGTCACGTAGAATTATCTAAACCGTTTTATTCTTATTTTTATACGTCTGAGTAAATGGTCTGTATCTACAGATAGCCATTTATCCTATACTATAAATGCGTATAATGGCGTTGAATAACGCCTTCAATCAATCTTTCGCCAACATTCTTTTTTTTATTTCCTATTGTGATGTTACACAGCTCCCGGAAGATGTTCAAGTCAACAAGGACACATGTACGTCCGTACCCTCTGCACACGGACGGTAACCCTGGCCATAAATCTGGTACTTTTTCTCTGTTCCTTTGCCTTACATCCCTCAGTAAGACTTGTCTGTACCAACACAGATATCTATTAGCGTCTGCTCAACTTTATCGTCTTATATCACGTAATTCACACACACACACACACACACACACACACACACACACACACACACACACCCACACACATATATATATGCATAAAATGCTAGGATGTTACCGAACTCCGCCTGCGAGAAAGGGCGTCTTCGAAGCTGCACGTACCCCAAAATAAGGATCCTGGGTTGCATAATGATCTATACATCACTGTATATGCGGGCACTGACCCAACGAGTTATTATCTATATATTGAATACAGTGAACCCCATCATCTTCACTATACAGACTCTCGTTTGTCAGTCTACTGTCCATACATATGGTAGTCCACATGGATCTCTGTGGTGCTGCGGTCAGCATTCCCGACCGTGACGCATTCATGGGCCGGCCGCTCAGGGTCGAGCGCGTAGGTTCGAATCGTGGTTGAGGCAGTCGGTACACAGTCAACCCAGCTGTTCTTCCACCCTGAAGGGATGGTTGATATGATGGGTACCTGGCTCAGGGAAACGAGCTCTAAGCTTTCGACTGCAATGTAGCCACTTGGAATCTTAGTGCCCCTGTGTTTATATCCTGGCCATTTTTTGTTTAAATGTCCACCTACATATGCGGGTACTGACCCATCCTGTACTGTGCTTGTATCGACGTGTTGAATACACGGGGCCCTTGAGACCATCTGTGTCACTTACATCATGTTAATACACCTAAGTCTATCGTTGTATGGCCGTAATGCGTTGCCCACGGCAGAGAATGTGTGGTCCGGTAAATGTATGAGGGGAAGGGAGGGGGTAGGGGGGGTGTCAGGCTAATCTAAATGGCCTCCGCTGTTTCTATTGGTCTACCACAACTCCTTACGCCTATCGTTACGAGACCTAGTTCGGCTCTAATTACTGATCAACCAGGCTGTTGGTGTCCAAGCCTCATTATACTTTCGCTAATGAAGTCATCACCTTATCAAACGTACCCTACCTTAATGAGGCCACGTTCTTAAGTATATTTTATTATTAATACGTAAGTAAATCAATTCCCGAAGACTATGTAGCCGGTCGTCTTCATCACTTGGTATCTTGGAGATAAGATAAATGATAATAACTCAAGATAAATGATAATCACTCTGGTTATCTATACATATTATTTGATGTATCACTTCTTCCGGATATTAGGTAATGAGCGACACCAGAGTAACGATATTCCTCATCTGTAATCCATATTATCGGATAAAAGAACAGTGGTTGATATATATAAAGAACGGAAGTTGTATATATATTATCTAATCAAAAGAAAACAAAACCACATCAACAGTGGAATGCATAACAGACACTATTATCGTTCATGTCATCATCTACCAACAAACGTCATAAAAACAATCCACGGAGCTCTATAAATACCGTCCAAACGCTGCTGGCATAGTTACCCCAACCCACCTGAGGGGAGGCTTCAGGTAAGAGTTCCCATTTTCTACCACAGAAGGAAACTCCCCGACCTTTAGGGCAAACCCTACGAGAAAAAAATTTAATGAAACGTACCAAGATATCTATACAAACTACTTCCTGGCGGATGATTCAGAGTTAACTACGAGGAATCGTAAAATAAGTATATTCTTGATGGTTCCGTAAAGAGTGGTACCTGCTAGGATATGTATGCATAGGAGAAATCGTATTTAAAAAAGGAATTGATTGATATGCAACGAGGATTTGAATCCACATCTCTATCATCCTCATGATCACCTGGAAATAAATCAATGTCATTATATTATGCCGATAAATATAGTACTGAATTGCCTTATATGTAGAATGGGGAGAAAAATTAGTGATTTAAGATACTTTAATTGTGCAAATTCAAGAGTTTTGTCTGGTATTATTTAATGGTGGGCAGTCCAGCAAAATGTAGAGTTAAGGAAACTGCAATGAGAAGGTCACACAAGGAAAACACAGCAGAGAAATGTGTAATGGTAATCTATCATTGAGTATAGATGAAGATATAGTGGATGGATGATATAGAAACGAGAAAAAACATATGTAACTTGCTGCATAACTCCATTATGGGGAACCAAAAACGGTGAAAACTGTTTAAAGAACATATGAAATATGTAATGCTTTAACCAAACACATATGTTCATCTAGACGTACATGAAGCCAGACCTTAATCAAACAGATTGTCTAACACGGAAGCAAGTCTTACGTCGACTTTACGCGAAGGTTACTTAGCATAAGTTCAAAGGGAAGCTAGACTTACATCAAATATAACTCATTTACTGATCCTAAATGAAACTCATCCAATAACTTATATATTTATACATCAGGAACAGGTTTAAGTACTATACTTTACATGCACGAGAGCCCGGATGTGCGGTGTAATGACTCACTGTGGGGGAACACCTGCCAATGTGTTGGACGGGAGGTGGAGCAGTGGTGAGTGTTGCCATTCTCGTACGTCATCATGTGAAGACGTAGTAAACACACCAGCAGAGATAACCTCCCCTCACCCCCTGTGTTTACTTAATAAGTCCACGATCGTAAAAATGAACGTATAAAGATAATGGCACACGTGAGAACTTTTGGATACGATAAAAATGGCTTTTTTGTTGGGGAATAGGTAGGACCAAAAAAGGCAAACAATCAAAATGGCAGGAGGCTCAGAAAAAGGCAAAGAAGTCTTATAAATAAATGACCTACAGACGAAAATGATAAATCTACGTATAGGGCGCAACATAAAAGCTGGTGCACTTCGCTATTGTGTTTTGCCACGGGTGATGCAACAGTGTCGTAAAATTGAAGGGATGATTCATACAGTAAGACGACTGGATAACTCTCATGAACCTATCTTTCTTTTGAGACACTTGATGGGAAAATGGTCCTCCTGTAACATGAGCAGGTCA